>OZ026628.1:73609612-73682142 GCA_964020975.1 Hermodice carunculata | reverse complement strand
CCCTGACCACATTTTTAGGCATCTTGTCTCTGCCTCCTACACAGAATAAACTCTTTCTTTTTACACTCCAAGTGAGGTAGGGATTCCGTCGGACTCAAGTCTGTTTTATTAGGCAAATCTTGTCTACACAACATTATCTGTGTCTTTACATGATAAGAGTGCACAAATTTACACACAGGCCCCAATACACATGTGTCAAATATAACATACAATTAAACATACATATAGGCATAAAAATATAACTCTTCTATGGACATTGACTCTTACCTAACGTTAACCCTTTTGGTGCAGAGTTGAAGAACAAACATTCACAGCTTTCATCAGTTCACTTTGGCAGCAAAAGACCTGAGAGGGTGGGAAAGGGGTTTCCCGTACTGGCGTACTGGGGCTTTTTATTTACCGTACTGGCGTACTGGAAGCCCTCTTATTTTAAGTACTTCGTATTATCCAAAATTTTGAAAGATTTTTATTTTCCGTACTACGTACTCTAGAAAAATAATTACCTGTACCAGCGTACTGAAACCCCCCCTTCACCTGAGGCATACTGTGGAAAGCTGTCCATCTTGAGAAACTTTTTTTTTGTCCCTAGCAATACAAGCATGCTGTAGCTGGAATGAAACATATTTTTACCAGCAACTTGAAACTGGAATCATTATAGCATTTTAGATGGGGGAAACTTTCATCATGGATAACACTGAAATAATTAACCCTCCCCCCCCCCCCCAAGACTGAGTCAACAGCTTTCCTTAACATATGTTGGGCAATAAGTGCCCAACCCATGCCAAGGAAAGCTGCTGACCTGGGAAACATAATCTTGATAGGCGTCATCCACAATTTTCAAACTTTTTTTCACTACTGTTGAATAGTTGAAAGCACTTAAGCAAACGACATTTGACCGGCAGCCGGTTTAAGGGTGAAAAGGGGGAGTCAACAGCACACTGTGAGCCACGTTCTGATCTGTATATCCTTACCTAAACTTTCGCTCCCCTTTATCTCGTATCGTGGAAACCACGGGAGCTCGCGTCCTGTGCCCAGTAAAAATGGTCCTCTCTTCCACTGTACCTGAGACACCAGGTTTTCTACGGTACACTCCATGATAACTAATGTGCCCGCTGCTACGGACTGATTCCTGGGTTCCTTTGTGAACTTTTGCTGCCCGTACACTAGAAAGAAAACACATGTACCACAAATTAACTTTATATCTCTCGACTTTGTATTTTTGCCTTTTTTTTCCAGTGAAATGCAAAAATGGTGAAAGCATATACACATAAAAGTAAGTACATTTACCGTATGAAAATGCAAAATATTTTCTTTTTGTGTTCAGATCTGTCCAGCTTTCCCATGTGGAATTTGTTTTCAAGCTCTTCACCATAGCCACAATGAAGGCAGACAACAATGTCATGTGACACTAGAATCAGGTGCTGCCACCTAGATTAGTGTATTTGATATACCCTATCATCATCAGTGTTGCCAACCCTCCCGGATTCCTCGGGAGACTCCCGGAATTTTATGCTGAAAATACTTGAAAAAGCATGGATTTTTGACAATTTTGAGTCCCCTCCCGGAATTTCATCAATATTTCCCTTCTATATTTCATATTAATTTATCAACCTCCCGTAATTTTACTTTTTATCTCCCGGATTTTAAGTTTGGCAGGTTGGCAACACTGCATCATCCAGGCTAGCAGATAGGAAGAATGTGTTTTACCACTAGCTCACTGTCAAGTAGCCGGATATTTCGTCACAAGATATTGCCTGCTAAATGGACCAAACCCCCTCCAAAGTTTGACTCTTACAGCAGACAAGGCATGGTATACTCTCTGCAGGTCTGCCATGCAGGAAAGGAATCTATTAACATCTATAGACATACTCTGAAGACATAACAAGCCTAAATGGACAGGACATCTTAATAATGAATTACATCAGGTAGCTATTCCCTCCCCCCCCCCACCTGCAGAAAAGCTATGCAAATTTGTATACATCACAGCTTAATCTCCCACGCAATAGGAAATCAAAAATGATGTGCGGACAGAATGGCCAGGCCGTGTTACAAACCATACAGCCGAATAATTAATCGCATCGGTTGGTAATGAAATGGAGAACAAACAGATCCATTCGTCTCACCTGTGGCTGCCAGAAGTACATGTAAAACACAGAAGACACGCAGTCGTGGGCCTGCCAGCTGCCAGCCAGGTAGTATCATCTTCCTGCAGAATGTACCACTCCACATCTGAAAATACATCACCGCAAAATCAAAATGCTGCTATCAAGTACTCATTGAAGCCAAAAAGCTTCATCTGGCTTCTACAGACATGACATACTCTTGTCAGTGCGTCGTGGGTCCTGCTGAAGATAACATAATGATTTCTTCTCCATTTGATTTTTTTTTTTGTTACTGTAGCATATGCCCTAATAGAAGCACACCCTCAATCTTTCAGTTTGTGGACTTCCCAAATAATGTCAATTTTGCCCCTGATTTTTTTGCAAAAATACTGATATCTGCTAGAAAGATTGACAGCAACTGCTGCTACTTGTCCACCTGTCAAGCCTTGTGTACACAGTAAAGAACAACTCCTATCACTATACACTGAGGGTGATAATAAGTTATAGTCAATCACAATACGAGGCATGCATATTAATTTCCCACCACAACTGGATGTGGACCCCTTCTTTGTTACCATAGCAGTGAGCAAGTTTCATTTTTATCAAGGTTTGAAGGTCACAAAAGGTATTTCAGACAATAATAACCTGTAAACAATCATAAATATTTTCCAAGAATGTACTACATGTATGAGATATGCATGTATTGTACACAGTCTTCTACACTTCAGTTGGAAATGTAATTTGAGGGAATTTTTACAAAAATGTAATTTCTAACCCATTGTAATGTTAAAATTTATTTTTTCATATCAGGGCAAAACAAATACATCAATATTGATTTTTTTCATAATTCTACATGTGTACATTACAGCTCATACAACTACATGTGAACATTATAGCTCACACAGCTCTACATGCATACATTATAGCTCACTCAACTCTACATGTGTATGTTATAGCTCACTCAACTCTACATGTGTATGTTATAGCTCACTCAACTCTACATGTGTATGTTATAGCTCACTCAACTCTACATGTGTATGTTATAGCTCACTCAACTCTACATGTGTATGTTATAGCTCACTCAACTCTACATTTCGTTGTGCTTATTGCACCCAAAGTGGGTTGAGGAAAGCTGTTGACCTGGACTGACATATTCCATGTAACTACAGGCAAGCTGGTACAGTAGTCCCTGTCACGAGAGACCCCTGTTGTGAGAGACCACCCTCTCATGACAGACCGCTTTTCAGAATCCCAAGTCCTATACTTCCCATGTTAATATACCGGTCGTGAAAGACCACCTGTCTCATAAGACCACTTTTTTGTCGCTGTAGGGGTGGTCTCTGGTGACAGGGACCACTGTATTTAAATGAAAAGTCTTTTCACAAGGAACATTAATCTTGCATCTTTACTGTAACTTTAGGGGCAGTTGGCTCTGAAAGAGTTCAATATATACAGCTGGCTATCTGAACTTGGCCTGTTTACTGAGCTCAGCCAATAGTTTGGCTAACCTGTGCCCGTCTCTTATGCATAACTGTAAAACGTCTGAAATGTAATCTATGTTTCTGACATACGTACTCATTACTAGCTTTACCGTTTGCACTTACAACTTGCTTCAAGGCTTGTACACTGCAACTATTTTCATCTTATCTTTTGTTATCTGTTTATCATGTGGAATTATAATTGCTCCCTTTCTTTTCACACTACTATGAACTTGTCTCTTCAACAAACATTGGCTTGATAAGTAAATAAAAAAAAAACTTGTCTGTATTTCATACTCAATATCCTCTGCTGCAAAGTTATACGTACATCTGTTCCAAAAGTACATGCAAATCCACAGAGGCAAGTTTAATTCAATCAAGGACCTACATTGTGATATGACACCTCTAGGATTCCACCCAATAAATTTATGCTCCCTGCATATTACGTAAGCCTCTCAAAGCTAATATCAATTACTGTCTTCCAAGTGAATATTTGGCCATAAAGGAGAACTTTTCCCATGAGGAGCCATTGGCAGCAGCTGGCAGGTAAGGTATGGTAGCTGTGTAAACTGCTGATGCTGGCCCATTAAGCAACCATAAACACCCTCAATGTGTAGAGTGGAGAGCCCAGACCTGGGGGAATAACACAGCCTAACACTACTTCTACGCTCCTTACCAGAGGGGCATATGGTTTTTTAACGCTTTTCTGCTCAAAAGCACGGGAATGTAAGCGGTTGTCTGCTTCACTGTTTTCGGTTAATTTTTTTCGTTGATTTTTTTTCAGCAAGAAGTACAGGGAGGACTTACCAAGATAACACACCCCACATAAAAAGCTTCTCTTGACAAGTGTTACAGCAACATGTGCCAAGGAAAATTGTTGACTCAGTCTTATTAGAATCTGGACAGGGTTATCTGTTGACTCTGCCTTATTAGAATCTAGAAAGGGTTAACTCTCAATTTGTTGTTTCACTCCCTTCTCTAAATGGTCTAAACAATATTTTTTGTGCATATTAATAACGGCAAAACTTTTTGGGAAAAATAAATATGCTCAAATTCTCCCAAGAACTTTGATGCAGCAAATTTCTTTTTTTTCTACTTTTTAATGCCTTTTTCCACATGAAGTGAAAGAAGAAAATGAAAATGAACAATTACAAACAAAACTTTTTTTCAGAGGGCATGCTCCAGGCAAGACAACAGAAAGACCCACTATCGACCAAAACATCGTGGTACTTTTATGAAACTCTTATTGTGATCAAGCTGAATTTATTGTACTGAAATTGCTACATGGAAAATTCATCATCCGCATGCACCTAGATAATGACATATCTCTGGCCAAATAAAACACGAAAACAGTTAAGCTGGACATACATAGCACTGATATCACCACACCCACCCACCCACACTTTGGACTTACATTAAACATTAAAAACAGACTGTGTCCAATTTCTGAGCAATTTGATTATGACCAGAATATATACATGTACATTGAAAAAGACAAAACAAAGGCAAGGCTCTGTGAAGTGCAGAGTGAAAAGTTCAACCAGTTTCGCCCAAGTGGGGCTCTTCAGGAAGTGAAAATATAACGGCTGCAGTGCCGTACTTCTCGAGACGCGACAATTGTTGTAACGTCTTGTATTGTATAGTTTGAAATTAGTAAAGTGTGTTGATACCAGGAGTCATGCGCCAGCCTGGGTTGGTACATGCTATTTGAAAAAACGGTCCACCTGTCTCAGATGGCGAGGTGCACCACAGAATATATATATATATATATATACATAATTTGAAAACGGGCAAAAGAGGCCACTCTCCGTTGTGCAAGTGTTAATACCCAGGAACACACACACACAGACAGAGCCCTTATTTACAGCTGCTCAGTAACACACGACCAACTGTTATCACATTTTTACAAGAGTACTCAAACACTGCTACAGAATATGTTACTGCCATAGTCCTCATTCAAGGAATTTCTCACCTTCCTGCCCACTCTCTCTCTCTCTCTCTCTCTCTCTCTCTCTCTCTCTCTCTCTCTCTCTCTCTCTCTCTCTCTCTCTCTCTCTCTCTCTCTCTCTCTCTCTCTCTCTCTCTCTCTCTCTCTCTCTCTCTCTCTCTCTCTCTCTCTCTCTCTCTCTCTCTCTCTCTCTCTCTCTCTCTCTCTCTCTCTCTCTCTCTCTTT
This sequence comes from Hermodice carunculata, assembly GCA_964020975.1. NCBI lineage: Eukaryota > Metazoa > Annelida > Polychaeta > Eunicida > Amphinomidae > Hermodice > Hermodice carunculata. The sequence goes on along the minus strand of OZ026628.1, from coordinate 73,676,389 downwards.
TTTCCGCCCCCCCCAAATATCTGATTCACCTAAATGACAAGTATAAACTTAGTACTGACTCTGACATGAATTCTTCTCCAAATAATTCTCAGAAAGAAAGTGCTCACCCACTATGGAGGAGAATTCAAGATATTTTAAACAGCACACTTTCACACATTACTGATGAATCAATTTGTCCTTTGACAAACTGTGTGTCCTTACAAAAAAAAAAAAGTTGTATCAGATACTCTGAAAAAAAGGACTTGAAATGTGACCCTGTATACCAGGAACCTGAGACACGTTAAAGGCATACTGAATATGTCTTCATCAACAAACTATGACATATGCCTTATCAGGAGTCATGGAGAAGCCTCTATTTCAATACAGGTGAGAACTTGAAACCCTTGGCCCTTCAAAACTGTAACCTTTGACTCTCACCCTGCTCTGTAATGTAACTCTTGAAAACATTTTTGCAGAGGAAACTAGTTGGTCCAGCGTTTTTTTTTCTTTTTTGTTTTTATTATTTATTTATTCATTCATTCATTCATTCATTCATTTATTTATTTTCTTTTTTTGCGTTGCCTGGCATGTCATTCTTCAGCAACGGTAGCATAACAGCCAGAAAATGGAGAAATACAGTCAGATCTCATTATAACAACACTCAGATATCCGACAGATTTACTTAACCACACAGGTTTTGAAGGACTTAAAGTTACATTCCTTAGTTATGGGACTCATTTATCTGACATATTCAGATATCTGACTCATTCTGCAGGGAGCAAATGGTGTCATTATAATGAGGTTTCACCGTACAAAAAGCAACTTTAGAATTTTAACCCCTTTCTCCTTCATGGCCAAAGCTGGCTGCTGGTCACATTGACTGTTTCAATGTTATTGACTTAACACTTGGAATCAGAATTATAGACGAACTCAGAACACTTTTGTTTAGCCAGTCTGGAAAAACATCCACAAATATACAAAATTAAAAATAATAATATGGCTTGGGAGACTCCCATAAACACAAATTCATGTTGTTATCACAGGAGCCACTGAAACTACTAAGATAACACGGCCCAAGGAAAGTATCAGGATGACATGCCCCAGGTCAACAGCTTTCCTTGGCATGGGTTGGGTGCTGTACCATCCCATGCCAAGGAAAGCTGTTGACTCAGTTTTGAATTCAGGGGAAGAAGGACTCATCTCTCAGCGATTGAATCAATTGTGGATGAGAATTTTTAGACGAGCCCCGTCATGACAGTGTACTTCAGATCGACAGCTTTCCCTGGTGCAGATTAGACACCTATCACCCAGCCCGCCCCAAAACAAAATCTTTTTACTCGTCTTCATCTGACCTTGAGAACAGCTGAGCACCAGAGGTCTGGCCTAGCTCAATCAGTCTTCCCCACAACAAAGACAACTCCCAGCAGCTGAGGGAGACACAGGAGATGAGGGGCATCGCGTCCCTCGGGTCATCAGGTTGCTTACAACGTCACCAAACACCCAGACTGATACATGCTGCAATTCGCCTTCCTCTATGTGGGAATCATACTTGATAGCTTGAATATCCAAATTCTCAATGCCCAGCACTTGGGCACATATCTAAAATTCCAAGGAACTGGTGTGGAGCCCAGGTCGTTTGAACTTGTTTGACATTTTCAATACTTCAACTTTCAAGCCACCGATTCCCTACAAAATCCTAGGCCACAGCAATCTTATCACTTGATTTACATTTAGAAGGGAAAAAATGGTCAGTGTTTGCCTGGAAGTGGAAGGGGATAAACATAAAAATATTTCAATGTGCAATAAATTTTAAGGCTAATGGCTGCCAAATAAATGCTGCACTCACACTACTTTGAAATTTTCAGAAATAACATTCGCATTTTTGTACATACGAAAGATATCCGAAATGTGCGTTCAGACTGTTTACCTGACTTCTGAAATAAATGTGGATGGATCGTTCACACTGTAAGGTTTAACTCTACGATTCACCTACCGAATTGGTGTCCTTGCACATATTCGATATTTGGCAGACAAGCGCATTTTGTGTTCACACATGGAACAGAAATTGCGCAAGTAGACACTACCAATTAACAACCGCAAAAATTCCATCTCCATCAGTAGGTTTTGCTTGCGGAAGTGGCTTGTGCATTCTTAACGAATTGCGGAAGAATTTTACCTGATCTGAATGCTACTTTCGCAAGTCTTACGAAAAAGATGTGGTAAATTTTAGCAGTTTGAACAGGGCTTAAAATCAGTGAAATGATTTTATGCATGATTTTCTAATATATATGGATGATGCTACATGCTAAGAACATGTGGAATCTGGTGATGCTTTATTGATCAAATAATCAATTTGATAATCAGAATGACCATGGAGTGCACCTGACCAAAAAAAAAAAGACACATTTACAAAAAAACATTTACTTTCTAAGTTCTCATTAAAAAAAGTCAACTGGCACATTTTCTGAAACAAGTAATATTGCTGTGGCCTAATGTTCATCAGTTTTGTAAATTCTAATTTTAATGAATGTATTTTCAACTAGGCCCCATTTCAACTTCAAATAACAATGTGTTCATCTCTTTCGCTTTCACAAAGTTGAGTTAAAACTTTCATCCTTCTTCAAAAGTGACCCCTGAGTCAGAAATTCTTACTTATACATGTAAGTGACAGTGTCTTGATGAGCTAAAACAGTGAGTGATGTACCAATCTTAACCCTTAAAGCGCTGATTTAAGACTCAATCAACAGCTTTCCTCTGGGCACTTTGCACACATTAAGTGCTCTAAGGAAAGCTGTTGACTAAAACTATTTTTTGCTTCAGACTAGGCTTGCTGGTATTTGAATGAAAGGTATCTTCATGAGGAATTTGAGTCTTTTCACCATAATATGTTTAATGGTTATCACACAAAAACTATAGCTGTGATTAGTACTTTAAGGGTAAAGAGACATTGAGGACATTTTTTTTTTGGGGGGGGGGAGGTTTCGTGGGAAGGGCACGAAAACACAGAGTAAAGATCTATCATTTAAGCCCATGCTGATTCTTCAGGCATCTGGCTGTACCTGGCTGTTCCACTCTCTGTTCCCACCCCCAGAATATCCCACTGATACTCAATGCCCATCAAGTGATTTATGGACCCAGAGAGTACATTCTTGAATTACCTTCCTTATCAACAGAACAAATTTCTTAAAATTAGCTTTGACAAGCTCTTTGTTAATTCAATGTGAAGACAGAGTGACTTTGCTAGTTCTACACCTGATATGATCCCTAATTTGAATCCTGCCTGTGGCCACCCATGGCAGAATGAAATATATATAGGAAGGGGTCCAATCAGATGATAAATATGTTCTATATTTTGTCACTTAACTCTTGAAGTGCGACGTGGCTCACCTTGACAATTTGTGTCATTATGGTGTTTGGCAACATCACTCAAACAGACGCGACCTGCCTGAATATTTTTTTAGTGACAGATTGTGTTGCAAATTGATATGGAATTTACACAGAAACTAAAAACAAATTCCTGGTAAAAAAAAAGAAAAAAAGAAATAACAAAAAGTTTTCGGTCACACCAAAATGGCCTCAGTAGTGTTTCCATGGCCTTACAGGTCATGCTCTGGCTGCCAAGTGGACAGGTGAAGCATGACTTGCATGCATGGAATGCAGAATCCAGAATCCAGAATGGGTGGCCCATTGAGGATAACGTTGGGATCATGAGCTGTTAAGAGTTTTATGCTTTTGTGATGCTGTGCAGAGTGAAAACATGAAAATCCAACAACGAGGGATCCTAATGTTATCCCCAATGGGCCACCCATACTGGAATTTCTTTCTCCTAAGTCTAAAAATTGCAAATACGCACCAAATAGATGTTCTATATGCAAAATAAGTTTGAAAATGGCATCATTTAGAAAGTGGGAGGAATTGTTATTTCATAAAATGCACCATGGCCTCTCATTGTTTTGTCTGCTACTTGAAACCAATGAGTGACAAATCAAATGAACGATTACAATTAAAACCTTATCCTTCATACCCATGCACGATAACCCATTCAGGATAAGCTTCACACGTAGGAGAAATAGAGAATATTATCTTACATGGCTGAGTGTGTTACTATTTTTCTCTCATGAAGGATTGTTGCTGGTAGGGAAATCAGGAGTGACCACAGGTCAGGAGTGATCTTTCCCACTAACAGCGATCGGGAGGGAAAGCTATTGACTCTGATGAACACTGGTGAGGCAGGGGTTAAGCATGAAATATGGAAATTATTCAACATTTACTTTATCATGTGTTGAAGCTTTTTACACAAAAGCCCAACATCCTGCAAAATTTCGTTTACAATTAGATGGCACCCTAAACAAAGGAAGCTTGTGAGCAGGTGTTAAAACGAGTTGCACTTTTTTTTCGAATAAAACTGCGTGTTTAACTCTTCATGGCCCCAAACCGAACTTAGCGAACTCCTTCATCAAAAGTCTCTTTGAAGGGTAATGATCTGAAGGTGTATTACATGGGTGAACTCCACATCCTAACGAGGCTTGCTGGTCACACTGGCAGCTTTTTCTTAAAACATGTCGAAAAAAAAAACCCAATAAAATTCAAGACGCAAGACCATGAACAACTGTTTGCCCCTGTGTGCCAATGCTGTCAGAAAAGTGTTAACATAAAAGCGGCAGCTGCCCTTTTAAGATGGGTTGAGTTGCAGCTGAAATATATGCCGAGGTGTATCTAGAGAGTAACTCCGTCAAAAAAGTTGCACTTCCTTATGGCAGCAACGCTAAATCAGCCACTGGAGCTACACTACCAAAGGCTAGACTGAACCAAGACTTCTTTCAAACAAGCATCATTTATTGGGTCATTTTTTTGGGGGGGGGGGGGTTGATTTGAATGACGGAAGACACTGGACCATTAAATGACATTGACTCCACATCCACCTCCAGCTACGATGATACACTGTAAAATCCACTTAATTTCACTGTATTTTTATTTTTGCTTATTTTGCCAATGCCAGAAAACTGTTTAAAAAAAAAACCCACAATGAAACCACATTTGAGATTGGTTTAATGGGAACTATGTCCAAAATATTGAAAGCTAAATGTTATTTAAATGCCTAAATTACAAAAAAAAGCTGTGAAAATTTATATGCATGGAATTAAGTACAACTACAACCCACAAGGTGAGGATAAACGTCAAATCAAAGCACCATCTGAGGAGGTTTAGTTCTCATGTATTTATTTGAGAAGGCATAGATTGATTCGCAAGCATTCCTTTGAAAATAGATAGGGTAGTGCTGCCATTTGAAGCCATCCCTGGGTGCCAGTCATGAGTGGCTTCACGTGGCCTGCGATGCTTAGTTACAGGTTCAGTTAACACAAAAGTCGAGCGCCTTTCGAAAAGTCGTATGATCTTGAGAAGTTGTAGGGTCCCCCAGCTGACCAGGGACGGCAACACATTATACGTTCTGATGCAACCCTCTCAGAATGAACGAAAATATTCTGATGCGTTCCTTCCAGAAAAGAGGTCAATACACTCTGATCCAGCCTGATAAAGGAATAGATGTGTATGTACACATTTGTTCATCCTGGCTTTCGCAAGTTCGGAAGATTTTGGATCATTTTTCAGTGTACCATGATACATTTTAGATTATCTACCTGGGGAGTTGCCGATACATTCTGGTGTTCTCACATGAAAGGGCCCGGATACACGATGGTGTATCACTGTCAGAGCATCCCATACATCATAGTGTATAACTTTAAGAACTGACACATAATGAATATTCATTTCACAAGTCCCCGATGTATAACGGTGTATCCCTAAACGAAACTCATGATACATAATGGTGTATCCCCACCAGAGGGCCCTGGCACATCATGGTGTATCCCTATAAGGCCCTGATACATAATGGTGTATCCCTAAAAGATGCCCCTGATACATAATGATGTATCCCTACAAGAAAGCCTTTCAGGCCCTGACACATTCATGTTTACAGCTGTTCCTCTTTTGAAAGACCACTCCACTGTGAGACCACCTGCCTTTTACGACCATATTTGCCAGGTCCCTGAGTCTATCTTCTCCATGTTGTTTTACTGCCAATGAGGGGTGGTCTCTTAAAAGAGGGAATACTGTGTTCCTTTAGCAGGTCCTGCCACATGATACTGTGTCGTGTGCCAGGCCCTGATACATAATATTGTCTTGCTATGACAGTGCCCTGATACACAATGATACATTCCTTAAGCTCTTTAACTTGGCAAATTTTTGACCGATTCAACAGCTTTTCTTGGCATGTATTGGACACATTGCACTTTACTTCTGCACTGAGACTTCAGCTTCTGCAGACAATCGTCAAGACAATGACAATGCCAGGAGGGCAGCACAACTTGTACTTCTCACTTGGCAGCCCAGCAGTTTGTTTTTGTATCTGTAGCTGGTGCACTAGTCTCCTGTCGTAGTTTTACATTGAACATGTCAGCACCCAACTGAGGTGTATCTCTTACTTTTCAGTTCCTTGTCGGCAGTTTCACGCTACATGCAGTGACATAATTCATCTGTTTCTCCTCCAGACTTTTCTTCAAGTGTGTCATTATCTATGTCCACACGGTCAAGGTTTGCCAAAACAGGGCTAGTTCAGTTGCAACCTTTCACAAGTACTGTAATACATATGTACGACTGACAGACCAACATAAGACATCTTCGCACATCTAAGAATCGAGGAACATCAGAAGATGGTTCGCATTAACCTCAACTGTGACCCCACTTGTTGCGAGCGTCTCCCCTGTTCAGCCATATGTTCTGCTCATCATGCCCTGTTATCTATGGGTTCTCGTCTGAACGTCTTTTTAAGAGGAGCATGTTTGTAAACTGTTCACCGGTTGACGTTTGCGCTACACAGGTGTAGTAAAAAAGGCTTCCGAGGGGAACCAACGGAAAATTTAGCCAAAAAAGAAAAAAAAAATATCCCTCTTTGATGTTTTTGAATAATGATTCTTTATTAGCTCATTGGTTGAACATCTTTCAGCCTCTCAAATATTACTCTGAGCACATCTTTTTTTCCGATTTTGGACGGCGAAAAGAGCTGAATCTGTGCGGATGAGATCTCTCGCCAAAGAGCACACAAGTATCCATTTTGCATCCCCTCTGTCTAAAAGCCCACCATCTGGCTTCAGCACGGGAAAGTATAAACATTGTCAGCAGGAGCCACATTGAGGAGCATCCCATCTGGACCCCAGCACAAACATAAACAGGCCACAAATCCTGTTATATTTGGTGAGATCTCACCTGTGGTTGAGGAAGTCATCATGAATGCCACATAAACCATGCTTTCAATTATAAGTAAGGCAGCCCTGGAGAGTGATCTGGCAATTCACTTGCACATATTTTCATGGATATTTCATTTTTCAATTACGATAGTACCTGCTGTGTGCAACCACTGCCATGAGCAGCCGCATTGCTTTTTGTGGTCACTAGGCTCGGATATAGAAGTCACTTTCTTTGTAAAATTTACCTGTGGTGACAGGTCACCTGCTATATGAGGCCACTTTTTCTGGGCAGAAAGAGTGGCCACATATAGCAGGTACCACTGTATCTGATAAAACATATATGTACACTGCTCCCTGTTTACAGTGGGCCCCAGCCAATACAACAGACTCCTCAAATGGAACTGTCAGCAATGTGCAGGCAACGACAACATTTCTTTTTTTTTTTTTTCAGAGCCAGGGGACCAGACTATGACACAGGAATCTGTCTCATTATGACAAGGAAGGACTAGGCCATGTACAACTCAACCAAGGGGGGATACCTGGGTGGTGCTCCATCATTCTGTCAACACATTTATTTTCACGGCTTTTGCATTTTGGACCTTTCACTGAGACTTCGAATTCATAATTTTAGTTCTACTTCCAATCAGTGCCATGTTAAAAAACTTTTTTTTTTTCACCGTGTTCTTAATTTTACAGTTTTGAGGCATCAGCGAAATAAGCAAAAATAAGAACACAGCAAAGTCAAATGAATTATCAATGAACTTCACCCATTGGCTGCAGCACAACATGTCCATAGAGGTCTTTTCAGCAACTATCGTGACTTTGACCCTTTGCTCCTTAAACTGGCTGATGGTCACATGTCATATGTTTTCAACTGATTTCAACAGTAATGAAAAGCAATTTGACTGAGGATCGTAGATGAAACCTGTAAAGATCACATGTCCCAGGTCAACACTGAAGGCCCAAACCATGCCAAGGAAAGCTGTTTACTCAGTCTTAATTCACAGGGGAAAAAGTTAATCATGCCTACTGCCAGCAAAAGTGGTCTCATAATACAAGTGGTCTTAAAACTAAAGGCAATATGGCAATAGTCTCTTAAGTGTAACGCAACGGTGGTATTGATAATATACGTGGTCATTCTTGAGAGTTGGTCTTTCCAGCAGGTTACCAGACACCGTTTTGATTGGCTTTATATCACAGTTTAAGGAAATTAATGTATTGTGAAACCTCCCTATACCGAACACCCTTGGGACCGGAAAAAAATGTTCAGTATACGGAGGTTTGATAGCATTGAATGTATATGTTTGGGACCGAGAAATGGTGTTCACTATAGAGAAGTGTTCGGTATACGGAGGTGTTCGGTTAGAGAGGTTTTACTGTACTTGTGAAATTGCCAGCAATAACAATGGACACCACACTAGGCCCCTTCTCAAAAGGCAGCAGAAATAGAAATTTTCACATTTCCCTCCTCAAGAGAGTTCGCCCTCTTATACCGCCATATTTCTGGTGCCTTTCACCCGGCTTTTAATAAGGTTGTCCCTCCCAGGAACCACTTGAACAACAGGCCACCTGTCTTCTAAGACCACAAGAAGTCTCTGTTACTTTGTCCATTTTAGTATAATTGACCACCTGCAAAATATGGCCACTTTTAAACCTGCTGGGGGGGGGGGGCAAAGGCACTGCACAAACGAAATCAAAATCAAGTCTGCCACTCGACAATGGGAGGTCCTTCCTGACTTTTCCAGACAGCCTTATGATATGAGAATAGACCTTTCTTTTTGAAATCTAAGATTTTTATGGCAGTATTTGACGGGAGATTGATGGGAGGGTTTACTGAACTCATGTATGGTGATCTTCCTTGAATCCCATAAAACAAAGAATAAAGAGCATACAATGACATGGGCTGATCTTATCTCGGTCAAATTTGCTCTGGTTTTAATTTGGTCCTGACTTGCACGTTATTGGAGACGAAAAATTGTGACCTCTTTTACGGACTACCTATCTGTCTCGTGAGCTTATGGCCTCAAGTGCTGACTGAAATTTGTGATATTTCTGAAATTCGTTTAAATTAACTGTACTTTTATTTTTGGTCATTTTACTTATGGCATAAAATTATGAAAATACAACGAAATATTATTCTTACACAGGTTTCCTTAAATGCCTGAAATCCAAAAACTGACAACATTTAAACATGTGAAAATCTGTGCACTTATATTACATCTACATGGTATGGAAACATATCAGAGGGTTTTTTCCAAGATTTGTCCCAGTCCCATACTCAAATATTTGGTGTTCCTCTTTTTGAACGATTGCTAACAAATCCAAACTTATTTACACGACGTAATTTATTTTTCTATTAACAAATGGGAACTAAGTTTAGAGACAAGCTCTGTTTTTGTTTCCTTTTTTTTTTTGTAGTTTATTTTGACTTGTTGAAATTCATTCTTCACAACAGATGAAAAAGAAAGAAAGGAAAAAAAAATGAACACAACCGCAAGAAAAGTTTGGTAAATGAAAAAAAAAAAACTTCATTTTTTCATGTGAGGGGTTCATTATGTGCTCTGCCTGTTCGCCATTGTTTTTTTTTTTTAAGAAATAAAATACGTTAAAAAGAAACATTGCTGAAGTATATTCATGGCATCAGATTCCTACATTCATGTTTGTTGGTGTACACTTTCATCCTAAACTTAGGTCTTCCTGCTGGGAGGCCTCCGAGGTCAAAGGTCAAGCTGAGTCTGCAGAAATCTGTCACCATAGCAACATGCCAAGGACAAATGGGATTCCACGAGTTTTCTCCCACAGTCGTCTCATTGAGTGTCTACAGATTCATTCCAGTTGGTTTAATGGGTCAAAAAAAAAAAAAAAAGGATAAAGCTCTTCTGACCCAGTGTTTTGAAGTACTCATCCACTGGTTATCTTTCACAATTACACACAGGAAAAAAAAAAAAAAGAGGAAAACTACTTGACCACTTTGATTAAACTGAATGTTGTATGACTGACAGGTGGTAAGCACTGGTTGGGAGTCATTTGAACAGCTCTCTCATTTTTCCATTTTACAGTCGAACTTGTCAAACCTGGGCACTTTGTGCTTCTGGTAAACACGCATGAATCAACAGAGGTGTCCATCCTGGTACAGTCTCTGGCATGTTAAGTGCTGTCCATACCAACCTGGAACCTGTGCTGAGTGTTCAGACCCAAGATATGTTAACCCTTTACCCCTTGAATTAAGACTGAGTCAACAGTTTGCCTTGGCATGAGTTGGGCATTAAGTGCCCAACCCATGCCAAGGAAAGCTGTTGACCTGGGGCATGTGATCTTGATGGGCCTCATCTACAATTCTCTGTCAACAGCTGAAAACATGAAGTAGGTGATATTTGACCACCAGCCGGTTTGGGCTGGTTTAAGGGGGAAAGGGTTAAAATAGCAGAAGTTGAAAGCAGTATGGGACCAGCAGGAGCCCAGCCAGAGACTGAGTGGTTGTGTGAGACCACTGGGTACATGGTATCCACAAACGCTCCCTTCTTCATCTTTATTTAACCCTTTTCCCCCTTGACCATTTCAGCGCCAACTGTGAACTCGGCCAAAGTCAAAGTACTTAAGGTGATCTGCTCTCACTTATACTAAGGATGCTGATGATACGGGTGAGATACAAAACACAAGAGGCTCCACTGCTTCTGACATGTCAGTGTTTATGTGTTACCATGTACTGTTACTCACGTATCTGTACCGTTATTCAAGACAAGGCAAGGTTCCAGCAACACTGCACTGCAACTGTTGCCGGACACCATCTTTTAACTCTCTCAGTGCCACATCTTGGACTAAGTCTACAGCTTTCCTTGGTGTGTTTTGGGTGCATTGCATATCAAGGAAAGCTGTTGACCTGGACTATTACATCCTGGTACTTCAATGAAGGGTGCTTTTACAAGGAACATGAACCAAGCATCCTCATCATAAATCAGAGCAGTTCATTTTAAACAATTTTACTTTAGTCGCAGTTGGCGCTGAAAGAGCTAAGAGGTAAAATCTGGCATGTTTCAATGACACTAGAGTCCATAAAACTTCTCTAGTAAGTTTATCTCTATTTCAAGACTATCTGCAAAATAAGACCACTGTTTACAACAGGTGGTCTTACCATTTAGTAAGAACATGGTCTTTTATGGTGGTCTTATTAAACAGTAAAAACATGATAAACCTGGTCTTTAGTGGTGGTCTTATTAAACAGTAAAAACCTGATAAACCTGGTCTTTAATGGTGGTCTTATAAAACAGTAAAAACCTGGTCTTTAGTGGTGGTCTTATTACATAGTAAAAACCTGATAAACCTGGTCTTTAATGGTGGTCTTATTATATAGTAAAAACCTGATACACCTGGTCTTTAATGGTGGTCTTATTAAACAGTAAAAACCTGATAAACCTGGTCTTTAGTGGTGGTCTTATTATATAGTAAAAACCTGATAAACCTGGTCTTTAATGGTGGTCTTATTAAACAGTAAAAACCTGATAAACCTGGTCTTTAGTGGTGGTCTTATCATATAGTAAAAACCTGATAAACCTGGTCTTTAATGGTGGTCTTATTAAACAGTAAAAACCTGATAAACCTGGTCTTTAATGGTGGTCTCATTAAACAGTAAAAACCTGATAAACCTGGTCTTTAGTGGTGGTCTTATCATATAGTAAAAACCTGATAAACCTGGTCTTTAGTGGTGGTCTTATTAAACAATACAAGAGGGCTGTGTGAACAGCCCGTGCCTCAGCTGATCTTGACATTCATCACACTTGCAGCTCTATGAACTTGGGAAAGGATCAAGGACACCATGTTCTGAGTAAGTCTGACCTTTATACAAGAACACCTACATGTGCAACATCAAAGTTCAAGTAATTCTCAAGTTATAATGAAGAGTAAAATTCATGTATGTTGCACTGTGACCCCACAAACGAGGTCAAGGTCATTCATGTACTGTCTCAGCATGACCTTCATACACAATAATTAACATGTGTAGCTAACTCAAAACAGATCTCAAGTTATCAAGTAAACAGTAAATTTTGTGTCAGTTGTCCTGTGAATTAGCATTAGAATGCCCATTGACTTACATAGTAATCAATAGGAAAGCTGCATTGAACGATAAGCACCCGAATTGAAAATCCTTAAAAATCAGGAATCCAAAGCAGCGCCACCTAGTAAACATTACTGTTTGACCCTTCAACAACAATATATCCATCACATTTCAGCCTAATCTGAGGGTATTCTGAGAACAAGTGAAAAATAGCAAAACCATACAAAAAATTCATTTAAAAAAATTGCAGCACCACCTGGTGAACAAATTGGGAACTAGGTGTCCCCAGGAGTGTCTATGTACGATATCAAAGCAATTGGGTGAGCAGTTTCAGAGGAGAATTTGAAAAGTTTGCCCCCCCCAAAAAAACCAAAAAAAATTCATAAAAAATCAAAAAATCAATAGAGCGTGACCATTTGAACACACTTGGTAGAGATCCACCTAAGGCACATCCCCACCAAGTTTGAAGTAAATCTGGTCAATATTATTAAAGTTATGACCATTACAAGAAATTCCAATGTTAAGTTTTCCTATTAAAACTTTTGTAGAGATTTTTGAAAAAAAATCATAAAAAAATCCAAATTCATTGGAACATGACCATTGGAACAAACCTGGTAGACACCCACCCAAGGTACATTGCCACCAAGTTTGAAGTAAATCTGGATGATGGATTTGGAGAAGAAGTCGAAAATGTAAATTAGCATTAGAATGCCCAGTGACTTGCATGGTAATCAATAGGAAAGGTGCATTTACCCCAAAGGAGCCGAATTGAAAAAAATTATTAACAAGAGGGCTGTGTGAACAGCCCGTGCCTCAGCTGATCTTGACATTCATCACACTTGCAGCTCTATGAACTTGGGAAAGGATCAAGGACACCATCTTCTGAGTAAGTCTGACCTTTAAAGAAGAACACTTACATGTACAACATCACAGTTCAAGTAGTTCTCAAGTTATAATGAAGAGTAAAATTCATGTATGTTGCACTGTGACCCCACAAACGAGGTCAAGGTCATTCATGTACTGTCTCAGCATGACCTTCATACAGAATAATTAACATGTGTAGCTAACTCAAAACAGATCTCAAGTTATCAAACAAGCAGTAAATTTCGTGTCAGTTGTCCTGTGAATTAGCATTAGAATGCCCATTGACTTACAGAGTAATCAATAGGAAAGCTCCACTGACTGGTAAGTACCGTAATTGAAAATCCTTAAAAATCAGGAATCCAAAGCAGTGCCACCTACTAAACAACTGTTTGACCCTTCCACAACAACATATCCATCACATTTCAGCTTAATCTGAGGGACAGTTCTGAAAACAAGTGAAAAATAGCAAAACCATACAAAAAAATCATTAAAAAAATTGCAGCGCCACCTGGTGAACAAATTGGAAACTAGGTGTCCCTGGGAGTGTCTATGTAGGATATCAAAGCAATTGGGTGAGCGGTTTCAGAGAAGAAGAATTTTGAAGGTTTGCCCCAAAAAAGAACAAACAAATTCATAAAAAATCCAAAAATCAATAGAGCATGACCATTTGAACACACTTGATAGAGATACACCTAAGGCACATCCCCACCAAGTTTGAAGTAAATCTGGTTAATATTATTAAAGTTATGACCAATACAAGAAATTCCCATGTTAAACTTTCCTATTAAAACTTTTGTAGAGATTTTTGAAAAAAAATCATAAAAAAATCCAAATTCATTGGAACATGACCATTGAAAAAACCTGGTAGACACCCACCCAAGGTACATTGCCACCAAGTTTGAAGCAAATCTGGATGATGGTTTTGGAGAAGTCGAAAATGTAAATTAGCATTAGAATGCCCATTGACTTGCATGGTAATCAATAGTAAAGGTGCATTCAAAAAAAAAATAAAAATCAATGGAGCGTGACCATTTGAACAACTTGGTAGAGATCCACTCAAGGTGTATCCCCACCAAGTTTGAAGTCAATCTGGATGACGCTTTTGGAGAAGAAGTCGAAAATGTGAATTAGCATTAGAATGCCCATTGACTTCCATAGTAATCAATAGGAAAGCTGCATTGTCCGACAAGTACCAGAATTGAAAAAATTGTTAAAAATCAGGAATCCGCAGCATTCCCACATAGTGAACAACTTTGTTTGACCCTTCTACAAGGAACATATCCACCATGTTTCAGCTTAATCTGAGTGACCATTCTGGAGAAGAAGTCGAAAATAGCTATAACACACAAAAATTCATAAAGAATTAGGAAAAAATCGCAGCGCCACCTGGTGAATAAATTAAGAACTAAGTGTCCCAGGGAGTGTTCCTGTGTGATATCAAAGCAATTGGGTAAGCGGTTTCGGAGAAGAGGATTTTTTAAGATTTACCCAAAAAAGAACAAAAAAAATCATTAAAAATCCAAAAATCACTGGACCGTGACCAATTGAACAAACTTGGTAGAGACCCACCCAAGGCACATCTCCACCAAGTTTAAAGTGAATCTGGCTGACGGTTTTTGAGAAGAAGTCGAAAATGTGAATTGTGGACGACGGACGGACGACGGACGGACGGACGACGGACGGACAGACGACGGACGGACGGACGACGGATGACAGACCCTCAAAATACCTCAGCTGACTGACAAGTCAGCTGAGGTAAAAATCAGGAATCAGCAGCATTCCCACACAGTGAACAACTTTGTTTGTCCCTTCCATTAAGAACATATCCACCAAGTGTAAGGTTAATCTGAGTGACGGTTCTGGAGAAGTCGAAAATATCTATAACACACAAAAATTCACAAAAAAAAAAACAAAACAAAAAAAACTGCAGTACCACCTGGTGAACAAATTAACAACAAGGAGTCCCTAGATGTCTTCCAGTGTGACATCAAAGCATTTAGGTAAGCAGTTTTGCGGAAGAAGATTTTATAAGATTTGTCCAAAAAAAACAACCAAAAAATTAATTAAAAATCCAAAAATCACTGAAGCATGACCACCTGAACAAAGTTGGTAGAAACCCACCCAAGGTACATTGCCACCAAGTTTGAAGTTAATCTGGATGAGGGTTTTGGAGAAGAAGTCAAAAATGTGAATTAGCATTAGAATGCCCATTGACTTCCATAGTAATCAATAGGAAAGCTGCATTGGCCGACAAGTTTTATTGAAAAAATCGTTAAAAATCAGGAATGTGCAGCATTCCCACATAGTGTACAACTTTGTTTGACCCTTCTACAAGGAACATATCCACCATGTTTCAGCTTAATCTGAGTGATGGTTCTGGAGAAGAAGTCGAAAATAGCTATAACACACAAAAATTCATAAAAAATTAGGAAAAAATTGCAGCGCCACCTGGTGAATAAATTAAGAACTAGGAGTCCCAGGGAGTGTTCCTGTGTGATATCAAAGCAATTGGGTGAGCGGTTTCTTCGAAGAAGATTTTTTAAGATTTACCCAAAAAAGAACAAAAAAATTCATTAAAAATCCAAAAATCACTGGACTGTGACCATTTGAACAAACTTGGTAGAGACCCACCCAAGGCACATCTCCACCAAGTTTGAAGTGAATCTGGCTGACGGTTTTTGAGAAGAAGTCGAAAATGTGAATTGTGGACGACGGACGGACGGACGACGGACGGACGGACGACGGACGGACGGACGGACGACGGACGGACGAGACAAGTCAGCTTAGGTAAAAAACCTGATAAACCTGGTCTTTAGTTGTGGTCTTATTAAACAGTAAAAACCTGATAAACCTGGTCTTTAGTGGTGGTCTTATTAAACAGTAAAAACCTGATAAACCTGGTCTTTAGTGGTGGTCTTATTACACAGTAAAAACCTAATAAACCCTGTCATTAGTGATGGTCTTATTAAACAGTTAGAACCCGACAAACCTGGTAATGGTGGTCTTATTATACAGTAAAAACCTGATAAACCTAGTCTTTAATGATGGTCTTATTCAACAGTTAGAGCCTGATACACATGGTCTTTTATGGTGGTCTTAATATACAGTTAAAACCTGATAAACCTGGTCTTTAATGGTGGCCTTATTATCCAGTTAGAGCCTGATACACTTGGTCTCTAATGGTGGTCTTATTGTACAGTTAGAGCCTGATACACCTGGTCTTTCATCAGGTTTGTTTCTCCAAGGCCGACATGATCCACTCTTTCCCCCAAACACAAACACCTGCAGGAAAAGCAGCAATTTTGAACTGTTACCACTTCTGACTACTAATACAAAGTCCCTGAAACCATCAAAAGTTCGACATTATTATGCAAGAAATTCATAATGGACAAATGTCTCGCATTCCCTGCATCGTCTTTATAAAATGACGCCTAGACACTCAATGGATATTCTTGCTGCACGTACCTGCCACTGAAACGTACTCTCCATGAATGTGCAGACACCAGACGTCGTTTGTCATAAGTCTGACAGAGAGATGAAGACGATACACAGGTATTAATGCGTGGGTGAATGGACTTCGTATATTTATATGCGACCTGGAATCAGGCATTCCCTCCACCTAAGCTGGCCACACCCTGTCTATATATGGCTTCTCTTATGGCCGTGGCATTCAGGCAGGGGGTAGAGCTGCTAGGGGGTGGGGTGGGGTGGGGGTGGTGTAGGGAAGAAACCTGTAAAATTCCTGGGTTTCATGTAGCACATGGTCAGAACTAGCGACGGGGGGGGGGGGGGGGGGGGCAAACGGATACTTCTCTTTCTTATGAATAGACATGTCTTCATTGCTTCTGACTGTATACTTGGATTACATGTACATAATTGGATGTAAGGGAGTGAAACTAAATACTTTTATGGTAAATATACAGGCATGAGGGTTTTGTGAAGCATTACAAACTCAACATTAGTTGGGTGCTAAACTGATCAATCTCTGTTTTCTCCAGTCACACTAGACAATACCGGGCTTGATCCACTGTGCAGGCAAATCACTGATGCCTAGAATGAAACAAAATGTATAATAATGAAGCTAACCCTGTCTAAATATTAAACTACATTGAAGTATATGCAAGCTGACGTTTCTCTTTTCATAATCAGCATGGCTGGTTAGGTGCCCTTCAGTGACAACCATTTGACGTTGCACAGAGTTCTGTATCTTTTGTGCTTTTCCCCTTCACATATTAAAGTTGGAATCAAATGTGAGTCACATTATACTGATTTCTTGCACAAGGAACTTCCACTCAGGTGTCATCATGGCTTAAATCCACAACTTTATTATTTTAAGTCTCACCAGATCAATCCACCCAGAAGTATCCGGATATAAAGTTTCATCTGCATCAATGTTATTACTTGCTCATCTCATCAATAGAAGATATTCATTGGTTATAAATTATAGATGACACCTAATTATGATAACATGTCTTGAGGCAACACCTTTCGACAGAGTGCACAGTACGCCCTATCCAACCCACGGAAACTTGTTGACTAAGTCTTATTCCAACCAGGAAAGGGTTAATGTTGCATAACAAAGGGTTAATGACGCATATTGTGTTGTGTTCCTGCTGCACATGTGACATTTTACAAAGCGACAACACAAGCTCCTGGTTGACGAAATTCTACTGATTCTGTTGATGCTACCTGGTAATGTACAGAATGCCCTTGACCTTGACCTTGGCCAAGACACGCCCGACAACTGAAACACACGCAGAAACCTGAAGATGATAAACTCGTAAAATCTTACATATCTGAGAGTTCACTAAGCTGCCACCAGAGCCCAGAGTTCACCTTGAGCTGGGAGGAGCAGCCACCTGCCCACAGTCTGAGGCAGGCTCCGAAACCCGCGTGTGGTTGTCCCCTCTGGATCCAACTGCTCTACCTCTGTATACTTTAGCTCTCATTTCACTCGCCACTGGTAAACATCTCGTCTAATTTTCATGTTTCAGTACAGAGGGGGTATGAAAGATGAGTTCCTTTTTTTTCCTGGCAGACAGCAAAACGTCCATTTTTTGTGCTTTAAGTTACATAAAAATGTTGTCGGGTGAAAGCACTTAGTTTTCTATTGTGGCACAAGGGGAACTTGTCAAGTCTTCTCTCTCTGACCACAACTCGTTTATGGATGGTTTCTTAATGATTAATTCTGATTTCTTATTTCTTAGATCAATAACTCAGCTCAGTCTTAGTTTTCATAGCATTCGTGTTTCTCTTCCTATGTACTGATAATTTTTAGATTCTAGCAACTGATTTCTCAAAGTTCAGGTGGAAAACATTCAAGCAACTGAACCTAAACTACTAGCAAAAACCTATCAAAGGCCAAATTCCCCATCACTTATCCAAAACCTTCGTCTTCCCTATATTTTGGTATCACATTTTTTACACTTGCCATTTCTCACCCAAAAGTTCTCTCTGCGTCACTTTGCCCTTCAGGCCCCGACCAAGATCAATTTTAGATCGGCTAATTCTGTCTGACTGTTTTTGTGGTATCTTTCATAGGCAAGTCGAAATTACAGGTTGAAATTTTTGGGGATGAAACAGGTGGGTGGCGGCAGACACCTTCAGGAGAGAATTTCAGCGAAGATTCAGAGATAAAGGCAAAAATTATAGCAACTCCTGACCAAAGATTGCCTATATATGCACAATGGTGAATGTAGCCTCGAAACCTTTATGTAGCCTGGAAGCCAGGGCTCATCCTCTGTACTAGGACATCTGATGTAAAGCCAGACAACTCCTTTGTGATGGTGTCTACTACGGTCAAGATGGCTGTGGTGGTTATAAACCAATTGGTTCAACACGGGATAAGTAAAAACCGGTCTTGTCCAACTGGGTGCTAATTGTTCGAACTAATGTCTTTGTCATTCTGATTAATCCCCAAACCCGTTTAAGTCATACAGCACAGTAACAGAGGTGCTCACAAATAAAACTGAAAACACCTGCTGTGCCAGTTTGAGCTTAAAAGAGTTGGATGTTTCAAGTTACCAGGGAAACTGATCTTTGATGTAACCTTATGATTGATGATTAAGGGAGTTGCCTGTGAAACTCATTCTAAACTGTTCAGAGGGCAATACACTCTGCCAGTGGTTTTCGCATTGCCTGGCAAGTCATGTGTCAGGTATCATTTTAGCTACTCACTCCCAACTCAACAGACAACGCAACTACAGTGGTACCTGTCTTCAGAGACCACACCTAGGGCAGGTCAAAATGTGGTATCTCAAAACGAGGTCTTTCACTAGGGGTATAATAACATGGAAAAGATAGCACAGTGTTCTGAGAGAGTGGTCTTAAAAAGATATGCGGTCTCTCATTGGAGGAGGCTCTCAGGACAGGGACCACTGTACTTGCTTGAAACTGAAAACATTGGTACTTGATGTGTGCTGTTTTCAAAAGGAATCAGACATTGAAATTTGCATCCAATTCCAGCTTTACAAGGTGAAGAAAATGTTTTTAACCTGAATAAAATACTGTGAATTCAATATTTCGTTGAATTGTATTGCTAGAGAGGGCCAGCTAGTTCCACATGCATAAGGTTAGTTTTAACTGAGATTAAAGGCCAATCTATCAATAAGCCTTTTGAAAGACTCCCATCAAACTCTGCAAAGTTTGCTCACTTGATAAATGTACATAGCCTCCTCAAAACTAAAATTTCCATTAAAATTTAGAAACATGAATGGGAGACCTGGGGCAACCCCGGCATTTTCCTGGTGCCTAGTTTTTATCTTTAATCTCCCATGTGCTATGTGTCAATAAACAATCCCTCTGGTGTGAAATTAATTGCCACACTTTTGGATATGTTACCCCTTTAAATCAGGACCCCTCGGCTATGTGGTGTACTTTGCAGTAAAACACACATTGACAGCTCATATTGAATGTGACAGGGTTAAACCTAAATGTAGCCGAAACGTTTCCTTTAATTCAGCCAACCATGCACACACATATTCCAGGGAAATTCTACACACCATGGAGTTACCAGAATCACTACTCATCCCCCCCCCCCCCCCCCCCCGTATTGGGGAATTTTTGTCTTTTCTCAATAACTGCCATAAAATATTGACAAAGTTCTTGGTCAGTTTGTATTTTTGTAGCACCTGACAGAGTCTCGCACAAGCTGTCACTCTGAATCGCAGACCACCATTTATTTCCAAGCAGTGCATATAAGACCTGAAATTAAACAATGCCTGTTGGTACTTGATATGAAAGCTATTACCACAATGAATTTTGAAACACAACTTTCACCCATCTTAATTGCTACTAATTTATAGACCAAAACAGGGTGAGTTAATGAGAGTAGTATGTTTAATATACATGATGTATTATAGGTAACAAAAAGCAGACACTTTAATGCAAAAGTACATGTTTTTCGCGTCAGATTACTCATGTAAAACTGAACGTTTCCACATTTGCCTGCAGTAACCACTTTCAGTGTCAACTCCAGTCTATTAAGATGATATCAGTTTCCAATATTTTGCCCAAGGACTGCTCCCTAAGACCCACCCGGTATGGTAATGGTAGTGCCAATGTATAAAATGAAGCACAACATGCAATGAAAATATGGCAATTAATTCAGCATACTTGTGTGGCTGAGGTTTCGTCTGTATCTAAACCAATATCTTCAGGGAATGGTTCCCAATTTTCTATCAAAATCAGAATTTTGGCCAAGATGTTTCCTGCGTGCCATTTTTCAAAATAACCTGCGAGAAATGCCTGGAATTTATTTTGAAGTCAGTGGACTGAATATAGGTCCACCATTAAATACAGACATTTCTTTTTTTTTTTTTTTTTTATATTAAGAGGTGCCAGTAGGTCTAATTGTGCTTTTTTTGTTTGTTTGGTATTCCAAGGAACACAATTTTGACAGTAAATGTAAAATTTTCAGGACAATTTTTAGCAAATCATGCAAAGAAGACGTCTTTGGCCAGCCCAGGTAGCAGGATATTTTATAAACTGTAGTTAATGTAATGTCCAACCAGTTTTGGATAAGTTCGTTCTTTTTGAGATTTTCAGATATTTTGAAACATGAATTTTTGCATGCACTGATTCCACAGAGCCTTGCTATCAATTGAAAATATAAGTTTATGGTTGGAATGCATATTCCCATACAGTAGTCCCTGTCTTGAACGACCCCTCCTATGAGCGACCACCTGGTTTGAACGACCACATTTGGTCGCCAAAGTTGTTTTTCTTTAATAATTTACCTGGTATGAACGACCACCTGTTAAACGCGACCAGCGACCATGCAAAATGAACCAATTTTGCGACCGCGTAACACAAATTTAAGCCATATCCAGCCACTACGCCTCAAGTCTGCGAACGAAAGACATGCATGCAACTCACCCATTGTTATAAAATTTACATAGTTCTTGTCAAATTTATTGAATGCAAGCAATAAAGGATTTCTTTCTACGGTAAATTTCCTTAAACAACTTTTTAATTTGATCAATCAGTATCTATTTCTCCTCACGAGCGTAGGATCTTTCCATTTATTTACATTTTTACAACGCCAGTGAATGTGGCTTACTCTGCATGCATTGGGCCTCTCCATTGTGTATTTGGTTTAGAAGTGAAGTTACTTTGCCCAGGAAAGTCACACATAAAAAGAACCTTGCAAATGCTATGTACAAAAAAACACCCACCCCTACCCCAAAAAGGAGGGGGGGGGAGAGAGAGAAGAAAGAAAATTGGTTTCCAAGAATAAAAAATTGGGAATTAATGATCTCCTCAAAATCTGAATCTAACGTCACCAATTTCTGGAATTTGGTTGTGGTGATCATCCTGTCCCTACCTCTTACAAACAAATAAGACAGAAAGACAACTATCACGTTAATATTTTCATATATAGTTTATTCAGTCAAACTGATTTTTTTCCCCTTATATTTGGGTGGGGGTGGGGCGGGGAGGGGGGTTTGTTTTCCATCTACTTGGTGAAAATACAATCTGTTCATTGACTCTGTTGCCCCCTTCCCAGGTCCCCCCCCCCCCCCCCCCCGATGATTTTTGTTTTTTATTTTATTTTTATTTTTTATAGTATATGGTTGGGGAGAGCTCCTACTTTGGGTTCGTACTTTATGCCCGATTGATAACACGGTAAGAAATTATCCTTTGTTCCAGACCATGGCTTGACCTCTTTGTGTGAACCAAGGCATCAAATTACCTAGAAGAATTTCCAGGGTATCAAGTTTACATCCATGGATGTCAGTGCCTTGATTATCACTGGAGTACCTGATCATGTCATCATCCCCACTGACCCCTCCCCTAGAACTAGCTCTTATCAAAGGGCCAGCTCTTGCTTAATGATGTAACACACCGATGAGTAAATTACTGAAATCCACAGAGGTGACATAATACCTTATTTACTTTTTGATAAAATTAACAACTTTAATTGCAAAAGTCCCATACGGTACCATGTGATGGTATTATTTGACCTATGCCTGGGATGAAACACAGTACGACATATTTTTGTTGCTCATCAGTCTTTTTGCTACCTAGCCACCCTCTTGCACAGAATGAGCTGTTCCACTCCAGTCTGTCTCTCATCATCTCCTTATCAGCTTCATTCCATCCTGACACTGTATGTCTCTGTTCTCTTGGATTTGCTGAAGGCCTCAGACAAAATCTATCACGGTCCTTTGTGCTGAGCTATGCCACAACAAGGAAATCACTCAGAATATTATGTACACTTTAAATGGACTTCTTCCCATGAGTATACATTTGCACATTTTTTTTTTCAATTTTAGACGTTCAGCTGAAGTCCTAATTTCACAATCTGAGACATAATTCCTGTTGAACATGGTTTTGCCATGACAGCAAAATACGCAAAATGAAATACAGTGAAATTGGAGTGAATTTGTGGTATTTGGAGCCAATCTTGAAATGACTTCCCATGCACACGCTATCTCTGGTCAACAAGTCTGTGGCTATGATTTGTCTCTTCAGTGATCAGCTTACTGGATGCTCATTTTCAAAGAAGTAAGAAAGCTTGCCATGCAGGCAACAACCCTTTCACGGTGTGATACATCTCATCGCTGCTTACATGTATTCGCTTGCCATGCAAACTTATCTCTGTCTTCATTTCACAAAAGACACAACAAGCGATGGCTAAATACTTACAAAGAAAAGACTTTTTTTGCAAACAGCGGAGAATAATTATACTTCACAGTAAAATATAGAGGCAGTTCCTTCAGATTGATAGAAAACTTCAAGTAGCAGATGACAGTTCGGGCCATGAATTAGGGATCCATAGGTAGTTTCGGAATTCTAGTCTCAGCCTGATGAGCTCTCAAAATACCATACTCTTTCCAATGAGCACCACGGGTGCTTACAAAAAATAAGGTAAAATGAGTCTCCATTTTGAAGCTACATTTTGACAGTTATACCTAAAATACCATGCAAAGATCCTCAAATGTATAATGTACTGCCATATTTTCACTTTGTCGGACCCAAGCAAGGTGGGGGCACTTATCAGAACATGGGCGCTCACTGGGAGCAGCACGGTAGATGACCTGTGACTGCACTGTCCCAGCTCCTGGTATGGGATCGGAGAAGAACATAAAAGTTGCCCCTGTGTACTGTCATCAGAGCTAATCAGTTTGACGACAGATCCAAGGAGTGGACAGATAATGGTCTGTGCACGTTGCGGGCTATCCACTCCTAGCAAGTTCAGAAAGCTCCCATAAAAGTGTCAGCAGCCAGTCTATCTTTCAGTCTATCTTCGTTTCTCATCACGGCCTGACCATAAATCTGGCTCCTAACAGACACAGAGGTGATCTCCCTGTTTGCATTCCTTGTTTTCTTTACCACAAATACAATGGTTTGCCTGAATGCTGACCAGCTCGGCTCCTTTGTACAGGGCTTGAAAAAAGTGTAACTCATTTTACCATGACCTGTTAGGCCTATAGTTTCAACAAAATTAGTGCGTCTTAATTATTGAGATTGAACGAAAAAAAAATCCATCTTCTAATTCCTCATAAAAAGACCTTTCATTCAAGTACCAGCTCACCAATGCTTCCCAGAGAGAACGGACCAGGTCAACAGCTTTCCTGGACATGCTGTTGACTCATTCTACAACTTACCAATGGATGGGTGAAGACTTTTGCAACTGAAGTGGCTCCACTTTGTGTCTACTTATTGTTCTTCTTTATTGCAGTGTACTTAACTCTTTCAGTACCAAGCATGACTAAAATCGATCTACGTAAGTCAAACTAGTCTGAATTTTCACAAAGACCCCAGATCTGTATGCCTCGTAAAAAGACCTTTCATTTAAGTACCAGCATGCCTATAGTTCCAGAGAGAATATCCCAGGTCAACAGCTTTTCTAGCTGCACACTGGGCACGATGCGTCTAGCATGTGCCGAGAAAAGCTGTTGACTCAGTCCAAAATTTAGCACTGTAAGAGTAAAGAACTAACATTCTGGGGGCAATAAATTCTCCCACGACACTGAAAATCATGTAGCACAAAATTCCAGTGTTTTGTTGTTTTTTTAATACAAAATCTGGCAAATACTTCAGATAAATCGGATGACTGTTACTTGAATTATGTGAGTAATAGGTGTCGTTACAAGTCTCTGCTCACGCGGCCTACTCAGTTCTCTTACGCAGATCTCTTCCAGGCACACGTAATCCACAGACCTCCAAACATGATCCAGGTACCAAGACAAGGAGAAAGCTCGACTGAAATGCACTTTTCCTGTTGTTTATGCCACACCCGGAATGTATCAACAAAAATATTACAGCAAGTTTTGATGGATTTTTTTTTTGGTTAGCTCGGCTGAGTCTTAAGGAAAAGTGGACCTCCTTCAATTCTGTGCCTTGATTACATAAACACGAGTACACAAGATAATGCATGTAAAGAGTAGCACAGACACTTGAGGCCAAACCCCAGTCAAGTCGGAGCCAGTATTAACTCTTTAAGTGCCAACTGCAACAAAAGTCAAGGTGTGCTGACTTAACGTAATGATACTAGATTCACATTCTGTGGAAACCGACTTTTCATTCATGTATCAGGAAGCGTAGAGTTGCAGAGAACTATAAGAGCCGTCCAGATCAACCGCTTTGCTCAGTTCACTTTAGCTGAGGAAAGCTGTTGACTCGGACATGAACTTGGCACTGAAAGAGTTAAGACTCTCTTCATTTCCATGACAACACCCATGGTCATGATCGTGATCGTGATCATGACTGTGATCGTGATCGTGACCAGTGGCTTTTCCAACGTGACTTGCAAAAACCAATGACCTCAGACCATGCATATTGGTACTTGAACGAAAGGTCATTTCGAGAGGAATTTGAATATGTACTGCTGGTGATAATTCTAGCTGAATTTATAGTGGCAAAAGATTTGCCAGCATGGAAGGAGTTAATTTTGGACATTTTTGCTTCCATACTGCAATACCTCATGATACTCCCCGTCAATTGCACTCAGCAGGAACTGTGTACGCTAGTTTTATCGTATTACCACACGGGTAACTCAGAAGTATATATTTGCACAACTTTGAGCCTGTCACACATAAATAGTACGATATTGAATACCACCCAGAGAGGACCAACACTGGCAGACAAGACTGACGGAACTTTTGTGTGTTGGAACATGGCCATAACTACCCACTAGTACGCTGTCCCATAAACAGTTTTCTTTTAAATAGACCTCTTGAAGTTCCTAGGAGCAAAGTGTCAAAGTTCAGATTGACAATAATAATGACCTCAGTTTCATATTTTCGAGAAGAATGCTTTTTGTTGTTGTTGTTGTTTTTTTTGTTTTTGTTTCAGAAATTCTTAGACTTGCTCTCCATCAAACAATTCCAATCGACTTTGCCTATCAGAATTTCTTGAGTGAGTGGACCACTCTGCTCTGTGATGGCCTGTAGGGAGTGGTGCTCCCTTGTGATTGGTGTCCTGTAATGGATGTTGTCGAGAGGTGCTGCCCTCTAGTAAGCATTGCCCTGTCATCTATTTCACATATTGTTGCCATTACCATTGATTTTTAAGGGAATATAAATCTACTGATTTCAGTTAGACAAGGAATGTTGAAATGAGAGTGCAATCTTTTTCAAATCCTTTTCCTCCAAAAAGGCTAAAACTGACCACAGGTAAAAATAATGTCATCTACTCCGATGACTTTCCCATAATTTTATTGTTGAAAGAAAGAAAGTTGAATGAGAATTCTACACAAGCTTTGTCTGCATAGAATCCCTTAGGTCAAGTTTTCCCTGGTACGGGTCGAGTGCTAAGTGCCCATCCAACTTGCAATGACAGCTGTTGAGTCTGTCTTAATTCAAGAGGGGAAAAGGTTAACAAGGAATTAATGGGCCAAAATTTCCGTTCAATTTCACCAAAATATGGACAGGGAAATCCATTACAGTGGTCCCTCTCTTGTGAGGCCCTGTGAGGCCCGTCTGAAGACACACCTTCAGACACACCGTCCTGTCCAGAGAGGCCACTTTGCAGAGCAGCACAGATGGCATTTTCGTTGTATTTTCCCGCTCAGGAGAGGTCACCCCTCTTATAACCCCACCATAGTGGTCAACTTGAAGTAGCCTTATAAGAGGGGGACCAATGTATACCATTAAGCCTTCAGTTCAGTTGCTGGGGTCAGGTCTTCCATAAACATATGTTTCATGTAATTTTGAACAAATCTCTTCCTGTAACATTTTCCAATTGCTTTGACTGATTCAGTCTGTAATTGGCCGTAACGGCATTATAAACGGGCAGACTTTTATGCCAAGAAGTCTGGCTTTTGCCATTTTCTGCTTGAGCTCAGACCAGCGTGATTCATTTCTCAATATGTGTGCTGTAAACATGACAGAACCAATCAGCAATTCACGCAATGAACAAAGAAACCACTTTTTCCATGTTTGATGAAGTGCATGACAGACCCATGACCTCGGCAGTAAATCAGTTGGGTGTATCTTGGGTGAAAAGTTGGAGGTTAACGGCCAGTAGCCTTTGAAGTTCCAAGCCAAGGGGAGGAGAATTGGGAGGCGGGATTGGGATCTTGGGACGCTGGACTGCAGTTTTGGAGTGACAGGGCTGGTTGCTATGGGCATGCTGTATATATCACCCAGCAGCCATATGACAAAGCATGGATGACAGAGTCTCCTGGTTACCATAGCAATGGGATAGCAACTTGGAATCCCTGACTTCCTGCTGTTGTGTCTGAAACCTAGAAACTGTCCTGAACATGTAAGAATGCTGGGTAGGTGGATTTTGGACAGGAATAATTCACAAACTATGTAACTATTTTTATTTTTAACTAGTCAAAAAGGAACATTTGTCTAGACATATGAAAAAAAAATAGAGCACACATAATTTGTTTAAATATGAAATATTTCTTAACAAAATATCAACCTGCCAAACTTTGTAGACAAAAACTTACGATATTCTCATAATTAGTTTTTTGGGATTTTTTTTTTTTACCCCTTGCCCCCCTTTTTATACAACTGCATGGAATGTCAGCTTGATAAACCTATGCCGCTGTCCTGGCACAATAAGCCTGTGTACATATGGTTTTGATATGTTGTCTCAATTTGGAGCCAGGATGAAACGGCCCAAGCCGCTGGTCACCCAGCCAAAGTCCCTGCACAGAAACTGTGACTTGAGCTTGGCCACAACAAAAGTATCTTAACTGGCAATGATGTGAGGTAAATAACTTGCAGACTGAGATGCTCCCAAACTGAATACAGATTATATCAGAATTGGTAACTCCGGTGAGTAAGGGTACATGCATTTATGTAACACTCCTGTCAGATTTTCAAATTTTTATGGTATTATTTCATTCATTAATCAGCCCCAGCCGGTTTACTATAACCAGTGGGGGGAAGCCGATGGCTTTGAAGTATGAATCACAGCCTGTGTCATTAGACCTCCTGCTAGGTGGCGTCTCCCATCCCTGAGACAACAACTAGAGGATTGCTGCAAGTTCGTCTGAAAGATTTCAGAACTCCAGGGTCAGTACAGTGTACTTGGTAGTGCTGGGTTCATTTCTCATTTTCTCCATGTGAGATTTTCTGGAACCAAATTGGACCATATCAGGCTTAACAAACTTTGTGCCCTTCATTTTTGGCAACGGGTTTGGGAGTCCTACAACCTGGAAGTATCTCGTTATCTCAGGTGGAAAGGAGACCCAAGATCTTTGGGGTGAAAGGTAACATACCCAAAGAGCCAATTGGGCAGTTTCAGTCACACGTGTAGCCAAACAAATCATGAATGAAAATTTTCGCTGACAGTTATACAATCCCCTGCAGAACACGACCGGAATTAACATATGCAGAACCAGACCAGAGTCGCCCTCAGGGGCCAAAGTCTCTGAATTGGGCACTGCCAACTACTTTAAGATTATTTAACTCTTTGTAGCTCATAGCTGCCAGATGTCAAATGTTGACTGTGTCTCTGTTTCACTTGTGAATTCTCATTCTCAGGGTATTATACAGCCATTTGATCCTCAAAACAGGGAGTTGTTAGTCCAAAATTAAGCTGTGTAGCACTTTTTGTAAATTACTGCCTTTTATCCCACAGGTGAACACTTCCCTACCTGCATCAGATAAATTACAGATTAAAGATGGAAAATAAGGGCCTGCATGCCTGACTGCTCTCTGACACACCTATTTTCCCTACATTTATGATGAAAATTGCATATTAAATTCTTTATGAAAAGAACTTCTCACTCAAAAACCAACATGATTAAAGTCACTGTTTTTTCATTGCCTGGAAAGTCATGCTCCGGCTGCCATAAAAAGCCTGCAGCTAAACACCAGAATGGATTAACTCTTACAATGCCAACTGTGACTTCAGTCATACTACTTAAGAGGAACAGCTCTCAATTATAATGAGGTTACTAGATTCACATTCCATGCAGAAAGACCTTTCATTCAAGTACCAGCATGCCTGTAGTTTCAGAAAATATCAATTATCTGAGTCAACAGCTATCCCCAGCATGCTTTGGATGCATTGCACCCAAAGTACACCAAGGAAAGCTGTTGACTCAGTCCAAATCTTGGCACTGAAAGAGTCAACTCTTTCAGTGCCAACTCTTGACTGAAGTGCACCAAGGAAAGCTGTTGACCTGGACAATTCTTATGGTCTGTGCAACTGTAGGCAAGCTGGTGCTGACAGAGAAGTTTGTTTACAAGGAATATGAATCTGGTATCTTAACGATAATTAAAACCAATTAACTTTTGTTGAAATGGCCAATCAAAGCATGAAACTGCTCCCTAAATTGAAAACATTCTACCAAAGAGTTGTACACATAAACTCAGATGACAGCAACGCCTGAGATCAGCTTTACTTGGCCAGCTGGACTCTTAGGGTCTGACAGGGAGAACCAAACACAGTTGTTGACATGGCTTCTTTCAGACGTGGATGGGTTAAAGGCCGTATGGCATACGGACAAGAAACACAAACATATCATAGCTGTGTGGTTTTTATGTAGGTTTTACTGTAGGGGAAAGTTCAACTGCCTAAAAAGTGACAAGTAATGCCTTCCAGAAGGCTCAAACTTGTTCATTCGGGCACAAGATACCCCAGCCAACATCTGGCTGTAAAAATCAAGATTTTTTTCTCTGCACGTTTCTTTTCTTGTATAATGCTCTCTATATCAAGCAAATATAAAACTTTTTCACGTTTGTACACACTTAGAACAGGAAATTACAATTGTTTTGTCACTTGGTTATCTGGTATGGCCTCATTCCTGATGCAGTTGAAGTGTTCTTATAAGAGAGCTCCCGTGTGCCTGATCCACACTGTTAACCCTCCAAGTGCCAATCACAACTATAGTTGTTTTCTCATTACCGTTAAAGATATAATGGTTAAACGATTCAAATTCTCATGCAGATACCTTTCATTCATATACCAGCAAGCCTAGTCTGAAGCATAAAGTAGTCTTGGTCAACAGCTTTGCTCGAGACACTTTGCGTGCATTGCATGCAAGGTGTCCCGAGGAGAGCTGTTGACTTAGCCTTAAATCAGCCCTATAAGGGTTAAGACCCACACTCTGTTATGAGCCAAGGGAGTAACATCTATTTGCTGTGTAAGTTTGGATTTAGGTTCATGTTGACAATAAGTATGGACAGACCGCTGAGGGTACTAACCATTCTGTGCCGTAAACAAGCACACAAATAGCTCAGACCCACCATATGATGCATAAATGCAACAAAATGATCGACAAAACTTGATTTACAAAAATTTATATTTGCTTCGCAGGGGAAAAAAAAAGGGCAATTAAATACTGAACTTCTGAAACCGCCAGGTTAATCTGCCTTTCAAAACTAACTTTCTGTGTTCACCACGAGCTCTGAAGCAATTTACCACAACATGGAAAGAAGTTGTGTTCTATTGTGGTAAGCAAGGAGTTAAAGTGACTCAGTCCCCTCAGCCAGAAAAACTTTTTATCTCCTCATCTTTTGAAATATCATCAGTTTCAGCAGACGCCGCAGGTAGATATCGTCTTAATTGATATTTTCAGATTATTGCCTCACTGCCCTGTATGAATCATCTCAGATACTGATATTCATATTTGGGTGAATCATTTTATCTGAACCAGAGGTCAAGTTTCAAAAGAAAATAAATTCAGACCAGAGGTCAAGGGTCAAACTAATTACACAAGATAAGATCAGTAGGAACGTTTTGATAACGGTACATACACCAATACAGTCATCAGAAGCTGCCGTAACCCAGACTCACTGTCCTTTTTATTTTTATAGCGAGGTAATCAATTTTGTTTATATATACATGTATTGTGTTTCTTTCCTGTGAGTCTTGATGCTCAGGAAGTCCCATCAAGATAAACCTCTACTTTTTACCTTTATTTAGAATATCATACGCGACACCATCAGAAGGAGGGTTGAATGTACAATATTTTAGCTCTGATGTTTGTTCTGGTCCTAACGAGACACAGGATACTTATTAGAGCATGGACACTTATCAGGATGAACATGGTAAATTTACAAAATTTAAGTACACGATGTTGAAGAAATAGCAGTGCCCTTGGGTAAAGCCTGTATTTCTATATCCTTCTCCTGTTTTGGAGGTAACGATCTGAGCCTAGTTCACCATTTTACATACACACATTGATGTATATTATATTCATGATTCTCAAAAAAAAAAAAAAAAAAAAAAAAGGAGATATACTATGATCCCTGATTTATGCCAGTGATATCACAGAAGACAGTATGACTTCATAGTATTACACAACAGTTAAATCCACTTTTCACACAGATGTTGGTAATTCTATTTTCTGGGCATACAAACACAGATGCACATGAGCCTATCTGGGCTTCAGCCTCTGTCACAGCAATGTATTTCCACACATACTACCTGATGTATGTACTTACTATTATGTGTACTTCTGTGGCAATAAATTATCAACAGCTTAGCTATATATAAAAGCAAATATCATCCTCATGTCTACTTCTGCTCCATTTGTTTCTGGACTGATTATTGGGTTACATGCAGTGTTGTCGGGACCAAAATACACTGAAAAGAAATTAAAAAAAAAAAGAAAAAAGAGAAGTCCTAAGTGTTCGATTCTTATTAAGCATCCAGGTCAGTAAATAAATTCTCCAACTCTGAATGTGAGCCCTGAGTCTAGAACTAACTTGTGAATATCATGACATTATTTTTGTATAATCAAAATAATTTATTCAAAATGTTGACAGTATTTTAACATTTTAAGAGTCATGAGTATTGGGGGGGGGGGGGGGTGTTGTGCAGACAAGCATGCCAGAAAGGGGTAGCAAGGTATTTTTTCCACTTTACACTGAGCCACTTGCTGCCCTAAAAGTCAAATATATGTTGTTCCACGGCTGTTACAACCCCTTCTCAACAAAAATAAGTTTTGCCCTTTAACTACTTTCACACTTGATGTAAAATGTCTAATCACAATATTTTCCTTTCAACAGCAAAAGCAGACCCAGTTTATTTCAGACTGACGGGTAGCCACGTATCCCTTCAGTCAAATTTCTACCATTTCAGGGTTGAGCACGGGCTGAGGGATGGCGTGCACTAAGAAAATAAGGGGCCGTGCCAAAACAAACCATTACGCCACTCCCATCAGCTGTCACATCTCTATAATTTTCTTAGTACACAGACTCAATGGACTGATACACACTAGCTGAAGATATGACTGCCCTTTTTTTGTGCTGTAAAGCTTCCTCCTCTGGGCATGGTAACGTCTATTAACCCTCTTCTCCCGTGACTATCACTGAGTCAACAGCACGCTGAAGTGTGGGTTGGGTACTTGACCGGCACACAAAGGAAAGCTGTTGACCTGGGGCATGTTATTTTGATAAATCTCTCGTACAATTATGGATACATTCCAACTGTTTTCGGTTACTGTTGAAATTTTAGCACTGAAGCAGACTTTTGACCACCAGCAAGTATGGGCTACTTTAACCTGGCAGGGTTAATAAACTCCTTTATGCCCTTCCCCTAACAGAGTTCCACCCCGTCCCCCATCCCGTTTCCAGTGAACATATGCCTGCAGTGAAAACGAACAATTTTTACTTTTTATCGTCCATAGTCCGTATGTATGTGCTGCCCTGAAGCTCAAAAAGATCACTAGGATTTTCCCATCTCTCACGTTGTACACTGTGCTCCCGATGTTAATTGAATTAGACTTGTACTTTCTACGCCACTTTCAGCAAAGGCCCCTGTTGTCTTTGTTGTGCTGCTGGCAGCGGCTGACTGTCTGACAGCCATACTCTGACCAACCCACATCCGACAGTCGGCATCCTCGCCCTTTAGCTGGAACACCTCAAAAATGGGCCAGAATTTGTCAGGAGACAATTTGTTTACTTCGTTTGTTGTTGCTGCATTCTTCAGGAGACATCTGGTTAAGACAATATCTCAACACTTTCCTCTGGTTCTGGACTGACCTGTGTATACATATGTCAGATATTTAGCAGAAAGGATTTTGT
Organism: Hermodice carunculata; assembly: GCA_964020975.1. Lineage (NCBI taxonomy): Eukaryota > Metazoa > Annelida > Polychaeta > Eunicida > Amphinomidae > Hermodice > Hermodice carunculata. The sequence goes on along the minus strand of OZ026628.1, from coordinate 73,643,306 downwards.
GGTGACCTCTTCCTGTTTCTAATCTGGCTAATTTTCTCCATAAGCCTAGATTGGATCAATTACACCATGAATATGCTCAATTTATAGATGTTAAGGCTAGTAAAGCAGGCAAGAAGTAAGAAATGGCTCCATTTTAAAGGCATGTAAAGTGTGCATTTTGGAAGAAATATCTCTAAATAAAGGCTGGTGAGGCAGGCAAATAAACTGAATAGGGCACTGTTTCATCAGATTTTATTAAACTACATAAGCATGAATAACAAAGTCTCTCCCCCTATCACTCCTCGCATATTTGTGAATCGTGCCTGGAACCTTCCCATCAGAAAATCCACTACTTCAACATCAGTGGCATAAAAACAAGGATAAATTTTCACATAAATTTGTGTCACACCTTGCATAAAACTTCTTCAAATTTGTGACAGTCTGGGCGCTTGGGTAAGTGTGAAACACCAGCAACTGAAGGACAGTAAAGCAGCCGCAGAGAAAGCCACAATGGATCAGCATTGACGGCTTCTCAACTTTCTCAATGCTAACAAAGACGAAGGTCCTGCTATACTTTGAGTAACTAAGATGATTTCAGATTCATATTCCTCATAGAACACGCTTTCATTCAAGTACCAGCATGCCTATAGTTCTAGAAATCCAGGGAAAAAAATAGTGGACCAGGTCAAGAACTTTCCTCGGGGCACTCTGTCTGCACCCATTAAACCCCAAGCACACTGAGAAAAGCTGTTGTCTCAGGATCCAACCTGACAGTTAAAGGGTTAACGTTACAAGTACTTGTCATTCTGGAAAATTGAAACTCTATCGAAAATAAAGAAAAGATACAAACAAATAGGCGTTAGGAATTTACAATCTGTATCACCGTTGACACATGTCCATAAAACATCTCTTCACAAACTATACAATTTCCACACACACACAAACCTACTTCTAACTCGCTGAGTACTTAAACATCCAGAAACCAGACCCGACAAGACTTCTCACGGGCTTCCCCCCATGTTCATGCATGTCAAACATGGCTTAATTTTACCTGGCACAGTGAAATCTATTGCCAGAACCTCAAGCACAGAAAGGTTGTCGGTCTGCAGGGAGCACGTTGCCATGTGGATTTGTACGAATATCGTTTATATTGGATTGTGGTATCCATTTATATTTGCAAGCTTCGAGTTCAGGCTGTATGCCACACGGCCAGGTTACAGGATACTTACCTTAACTTTGATAAAAAAGCTTGCTGTCGGTCACACCCAGATGATCGATGATCTGGTCTTTATTGTGTGATTCAGGGTGAATCTGGCTGAAAATCGCGGCCAACGTGCGTGAGATTGTAGTTCAACTCCTGTTTCCACCACACGTGTGTTACAGCGACACAGTCTCCACTGCTACAGCTCACTTCTCCAGTACAAGTTACAAGTTACAACACTCTTGCCTCAGCCCCAACTCGATTGAGCCACACTTTATGATGGATTAGGGACTTAAAAGCTCGCCTAACCTCAAGTGGGGCTTCAAATTAATTTCCAAGTGCTGAAATACACACCACAACTTTATAGATCCACTTTACCGTTCTGTAAAATCCCATCACTTACTATGACAGCATTGTATGTATATATATCTCCCTCTATGCTTGGTCTGTCAGCTGACGGTTGAAGACCTCAAGACGTCCAGTGGGTATACTTCTGCTCTGCCTAAGTTCCTATGATAGCAGAGTGTCGTGTCTTAAAGAGTATAGATGTGCAACACCGAGTTCAATGACTTTCGCTACAAACTTGCAGTGAGATAGGCCAGTCGATGTACCTATCAAGTTGGACGAGTAGTAAGCACAGGTATTCAGGGAAGGACTGGGACGACTACGACAGGCTGTCCTCCCTAGCTGTATGTGAGAGGACCCTATGGCCCACATTTGAGCTCTATCAAGAGTCTGTAATGGTATACTCCCTCAGTACTGAAACTGATAACGTTAGCATCAAGGGCTGTCCGAGGGGTGCTGGCATATCACAGGCAGCAGAACGGTCACTTGAACAAACTTTCAAGGATCAAAACTTTAGTGCAGATATGAAACCTGAGCAATCTTTGTGAGTGGTTCACAGATTAAGTGTTAAAAACTATGGAAACAAGTTTGCTAAGCCAAATCTAAACAACCTTATCCTGACAAAAAAAAAAAAAAAAAGAAGCTGGGATTATCCGTTAGCATATCAGATTACCTCCTGGACACCCTTAGGATCCAAACAAGATGCAGGCCGTGGGTCAGTCAGTGGGTTGGTGAGCTGGTCATTTTGCATACTGGACGGAGGCCGGGATGGACCAAGCCTAGCTTGGAATGTCTTATGGTGCTAATTAACCCTTAGGGCCCTGGCATATTTGATGTCATTCCTAAATGGTCCCCAGCTATGAATTCCAACAAAGGGCCACGCGGTTTGTGATATAATATCTGACTGAAGTCTGAAATAAAGACCACGGACAGGATCATTTAAATTTTATCACTGTTTTCAAGATGCAGGGCAGGCAAGAAAGGTGCACTGAAAAACACCGCAGTAGGCATGGGTTAATTACTGGTAATGGTGACTTGTTGCATGGAAGTCTGCAGCTGTGACTGTCCTCAACGAGTGTCAAACAAATTAGCAGAGAAAAACCTTTGAGAGAGACTTTGCCTTGTATAGAATAAAAAAAAAATTGGGACCAAAAAAAACCCTAGTTGACATGTCTATAGGAGAACTGTTTCTGTGAGAAACAGCACACACAGGCTATAAGCATAATGTTGTCTACAGTTAAAAGGGAATTAACCCTCTCTATAGGTATATCCCCTTCTTTTTTTTATGTTATTAACCCCTTGTCTCCAGATCAAAACTACAACCATGCTGTCCTCAGACTGTGATTCAGGACTAATATTCCAAGATATTTCATTAAAAGGACTGTAAATTGCTTTATTTTCGCTTCTTAAAATTTGCACGGTTTTTGTATTTTTGACATTTCACTGTAATTTTAATTTCACTTTTTTGGACATAATTCTGATCCAAAACAATGTTTAAAAAAAAGAGAAATATATTTCATTGTGTTTTTATTTTCACGGTTTTTGTGTCATGAGCAAAATATGAACAAGACTACAGCGAAATTAAAGCAGTTTACAGTGCTCAAATTATGATAAAATCAAATTCTCATTTGTAATTTCACACAAAAAAATGGTGTCTCCGGTCAAGAACTTTCCTTGGTATGCTTTAAGAAACATTATCAGCTCTGAGGAAAGCTATTGACTCAATGTACGACCTTAGTACTAAAAGGGTTATGTCACTTTGGCACTTAAAAGCTTTCTAAGCTTACTTTCTTACCAATATAAAACTGGTGTATTATTGTTTCCCACTTGTCTTGTTGCTCATATGCTATATTTATTCCTGTCACTGAAAATAAACACCGAGAGACAGGTCTTAATATTCACATCATTTTTTGCCCATTATCATACGAACACACAGCATCTGGGTGCTATCACAAATTCATTTACCAATAACTGAGCAATCTAATCAGTGGGAAAAAAAGCGAAAATGAAATAAAAACCAGAGAACCATAAACAAAACTTGGGTCAGCAAAACCTGCTTTGGGGGACCAATACTAAAAGACCTGCCCTATCAACAGCTGTGGTTGGTCTTTCGAGACAGTCTCCTTGTGTACTATTAACATATTGAAAGCATATCATGCAATATTTCTTTCCCTTTATGACCTTACGGCACTAGACTAATATAAATATGACAGCCAGAACTCTACCAGATTCTCACAATATGGACTTAACGTAAACATATCCAGACTTCTTGAGACCGAGGGGGATGCCACCAGAATGCATTTGCGAAAAGATCAGCGAAAACAAACATAAAGTTTGCAAAAAGACTCCCTGGTAGCATATGCATGGGAGGAGGTGTGAATTATGATACCCTCATGTATTTACACCATTAGGTCACAGGGACCAGCGATTATATGCAATGATGTGACACAATCGAGAATCAGTTCGTGAGATAACTGCACAATGGACCCTGAGCCTTCACGTCTGCCTCCAGCTCCGGCGGTCTATCTGATCCCCTGGTGTTTGCAAACTTTGCCGCATGTAACACCCAGAGGTGGAAAGAAAGGGGCTTTTGTTGGGGGTGCATGGTCCGCCCTTCCTGTCAAACATCAACCTGGGAACCATTGTGCAAGGACAAATATGCCGCGCTTTTGTTGCAGCTAAGATACATAAATAGTTGTGATCATTTTTAAGAATGCAGAGACTTTTGTATTTGATGTTGTGAAAAATGCTTGGGCAAACAATGGTTGATCTTTGATGTTTTTGTGTTTCGTTTGCTCGGCTGATGGTGTATAATAGGCAGATACATGGTAACTGTGTGTTTAATGGTGGTCAATGTTACAATGTGGTGGATGTTAACACGCATTCAAATACTTACATTGAGATTCCCCGCCATTTGTTCTATAGATTTTTCTCGTGCTGTGTTGGATAATACAATTTTTTAATGTCTGCCACTCAAATGAAAAAAAAAAAAATGTTTTCTTTTCTTGCCCATAACATTCTAGTGTTTGATTTCATTTGACTGTTTTATTTTCCAAAACTGAGTTTAACTCTCTTCAAAACACTGTAAAAAAAATTTAGAAGACATAAAAAAATTTACAGCAACATGATGGCAATTCTCCCTGTGAAACCAACTCGAAGGTAAAGTGAGATGTAAAAAAGATAATCTGAGACAATTTGGAAGAAAATAGAAATCTGGTATATCACTCAGGGCAACTTTGATGTTTTCTAGTTTCATGTAAAAAAAAAAGAAAAACAACAACAAAACAAAAAAAAACTTGCAGAAGCAAAAACATAATAAACAAAAAACAACTCTTTGACTTGAAGACTTGGTCCCACACAAATTTTGTGACAAATTGATACAAAAACCATACAAGCAAAACATAGGCTGCAGAAAGGTTTGCAAAGCCCACTTAACCCTAAGGCCTGTATATTCTGTAGATGTGCTTATTTTTGTGTGTAGAAAATTTCACATTTTCTTTTCAGACATTTAACTTGACTTTTAATTTCGCTATTTTCTTTAACACAGTTTGTATTAAACCTATGTTAAAGTGCTATTTTTATTGTGTTTTTACTTCCACGGTTTTAAGCCATCAGCAAAATATGTAAAAAGAAAAAGAAAAAGTGGATTTCAGTGAATTTTATCGTACATTTTTCTTTGATCCAGCACCTATGTGGATAATTAAGGGATTTCACACCATGCAACATAAACACACAGAGTCGTATTTGCTACCAATAAAGAATGCTTCAACATATGGTAGAGTGAAACACTTTGCAAGTCCCATGGATTTATCATCAGTTTCTGTGAGCCAGTCAGTCTACCACTGGTGACAGCTACAAAATCATCTGCCACTCAAGAAAAGAGGCAAATATGAGATAACCTGTCACCCCTCTTCAATTATGGTATGCTCCCAGACACCAATGCCTGGCACAGAAAGTGAAGGTCCACCCCAGGGGGCCCAGTGCTCACTGATGGCATCACAGTATATACAATCTTGTCTCTGGGGCCCTAATATTGTATATAAAGACTTATCTATAATGTATACTGATGAAGATATTTTTTTATCTCTGGTGTATATTGGTATGTAACTACTGTCCAGTTAACTCTTGCAGTACAAAGTTTTGATGTAGTTGACAGTTTTCCTCGGCTGTTTTTGCGCTGAAAGCACGCAAAGGAAAGCTGTTGATCTGATCTTATGAGGAGGGTTTGAGGGGGGAAGGGGGGCAGGGTCCCAGTACACTGGTACAGCAGAAAATAATTTTCACCCAGTAGACCACACAGAGAATAAAAATTTCCCAAAGTACTGTCCAGTGCAAAGCACAGAAAATAAGAGTGCTTCCAGTCCACTGGTATGGAAATGAAACGGCCCAGTACCATAGTATGGAAACACCCTTACCCCCCTCTGTTATGCAACTGTAGGCATGTTGGACCTTGAATGAAATGATGGTTTGCAAGGGATATGAATCTAGCTCCCAAATCTTAATCTCAGTTTACATTAAGTTGTGGTGGTCAGCTGCACCTTACCTCTTTCCATGCCAATTGCGACTGAAGTCGAAATACTTGAGACAAAATGCTCTCAATTACGAAAAAAGATACGGGATTCTGGTTCCTTTTGAAAAGACCTTTCAATCAAGTACCAGCATGCCCATAGTTTGAGAAAATATAATTGTCTGGGTCAACAGCTTTCCTCAGTGCACTTTGGGTGCAGGATAACTGTTGACTCCATCCAAAATTTGACCTGAAAGAGTTAACCCAGGTAGTGATCAGTTCAGTTCAGTTCAGTTCAGTTACTGGACTAAGTCATCAACTTTGACCTTTCATTGTCAAAAACTTGTTAATAGAGACTGCTGCATTTTTTTTCTTTTCCCTTTTTCTGGAATTAAAGACAGGTTTGCACTTTAACGAGAGTCTCTTGTGTGAGGAATTTGAATCTAGAATCAGTGTGACAATTGTGAAAAGCACCGAAGTCTGGTCAGTCTAAACAGGTTAACTCTTCAAGTGCCAAATTTTGGACTGAGTCAACAGCTTTTCTCAGCCCACATTGGGCGTAATGTGCCCAATGCGTGCTGAGAAAAGCTGTCGACCTGGGATATTTTCTCTGAACCAGAGGCATGCTGGTACTTGAATGAAAGGTCTTTTTATGAGGAATAAGAATTTGAGATCCAAATGATAATTGAGATTAGTTTGACTTAAGTAGATCAACTTTAGACATGATTGGCACTGAAAGAGTTAAGAGTTAAACACCAGCAGTTGAGTCATATGACAGGAGTCATTTACACGCCAGCACAGACACTATCTATACAAACACACCAGCCTGGCCCGGCTATCCTACAGTAGTATTTATTTTGTAGTACACCTACTCTCTGACAATAAACAAACAAAAGCTAGCAAAGGAAACAGTCCCAGACAGCTCTCTGGTAATTCTCTGGTAGCTTCTAAATTCACTGCTGAGATATATCACCTAAAATTTAAAACAAACCACGGCTTCATTCTGGGTCTTTCCTCTCCAAATTTATAAATTTTCTCCCAATCTCCTTTTCCAAAAATCTGTCATGTCATATTTTGCAAAAGCTGCATGTAAACATGTAATACAAAGACCTTCTTCTTGGCAACACTTCCCTGTTAATATTATCTAGTCCACAGCCAGGCATCGTCCAAGCTGCTAGTTACACTAATGTAACCTGTAATTGGAGATAATTAAAACCCAGAAGTCACCTGTGTCCTATGTCAGTAACACGAGTCCATGATCTCCATCATTTAGGATGTTCTCTTTGAAGACGCACCCAACCCCTCACCAATTTGATAAGTTGTCTATAGATCTGATAATTAAAATCGTATGTCATATGACTTTGAAAAGGTCTACTTATCATTTTATTTCACCCTTTTGTGGCCTTTTTGTCAAGGTATTCGTAAATAACACAGCAGTCTCTGTAAATATTGTAAATGTACCTGGTTAGCATGTATACACATTTACTGTTTCAGTATTTCAGGCACTTAGATGAAGTTTTATTGTCTCTCTTTTGGACATAGTTCCCATTAAACCTATCATAATATACAATTTTTTTGCCGTGTCTTTTTTATTTTCTTGGTTTTGTTCCAACAGTTACAGAAGCAAAAATAAAAACACAGCCAAATTAATTGATTTTACAATTTGATCTTTTTTCTTTGACAACACTTTTTTTTTTCATTATATTGCTGTGTCTTGATTCAAGTACTTGTCAGACTTTTTGAAAGCAAGGGTCATTTACAATTGAAGGTCAAAGGCCAAAACAGTAGTGTCAAGGTCATATCAACATCATAAGGTCACCTAATGGGCCTATGTTGATCTTTAAAACTTCCCCTGATAAGAAACGGTACTTGCTATCATCACTGACAATGAAGCCAAAGGGGTGTGGATAAAGGCCATTTGGTTGCCTGCTGGGCAGAGCCCAAGTGAAGGATACAAAAAAACCCAGCATGAATCTTGGTCTCTTTTGCAGGCAAACTATCTGGAATAATGCACAGATTTGCACATCATGTGACACATCCACCTTGCTACCAGTTAGTATCGATGTTCGCACTAACATCTGTAAAGTGTATAATCTTGAGGATCTAGGGATATTAGTGTCAATTGGACCCCTTTCCTCCAGAAACTGCCCCCCCCCCCAAAAAAAAAATTAAAAAAAAAAAGTAATAGAAAATGAACCTCAATGTTAGAAGTTAAAAGTGAACATCATTTTTGCTGAAGTGTCACATGAACAGAAAGCCTTCTAAATGGTGATCGCAGATTTAACCTATTCCTGGTCAGAGTACCACTGAGTCAATAGCTTTCCTTGGCATGGGCTGGGCGTATTGTGCTCAACCTGTGCCAAGGAAAGCTACTGACCTGGGGCATGCCATCATGAATAGTCTTACATACAAATCTCACCAACAATGCTTTCTAGTAATGACAAATTTAAGTAAAAATGTTTAGACTGATGACAATTTACATCCGGGCCCCTTTGGGCAGTTTGGGTGGGAAAAGGTTAATTTGATTAGGATAGCACAACCCAAGTGATCAGTTTTCCTGTGTGTCGGTCAAAGCTACTGACCCAGTCCTAATCCAGTGTTGCTTTCTCTCGTGGATTAAGGCTGAGTCGACAACTTTCATTGGCCTTGTCACCAGCTGCCCGATCTTCACCAAGGAAAGCTGTTGACCTGTGACATATTATCTTGACAGGTCTCAAGTTCTACATTAAACATCAACACTATTTCCCATTTGTGACAATAGTGAGAAAAAAGGTTGAAGCAGGCCGAGGTTTTAATTTTACTCGCAGATATTTTGGCCCAATGGGTTAATCCCTGGAGGCAAAGAGTGCAAGGCAAAACCAATGTGTTGAGTAACTCTGGACCTTAACTCAAGCTGAGGGGGAAATTCAGATTTCAAGCCTAATGATGGAACAATTCAACACACCCAGTGGGGGTAAGACGTGCTCCTTTTGGACACATACATAAATATTCATCAGTCCAGATCTCTGTAAGTGTACCTTATGGTCTGCTAATATGCTGTGTTCCCCCTGCTCAGGTAAGCTCAAGGGGTTTCTACATTTATTGTCTTCACCCAGCATATACACACCTCATTTATTTAAGCTGATGTCATCATAATATTAATTGCAGGTCCCTTGGTACTGAAATGCATTTTTGTCAGGGTATTATGCCAGATAAGGTCAATGAGAGTCCATCATAGACTGAGCGCTCACTGGTATAATATGCTGGTCTGACTTGTAGGACTTTTCGGTTTTTACAAGGTTCCTTAGAACAAAAATGAAAAAAAAACAAACAAAAAAACCCCCCAAGATCTCACCAAATTACCCTCTGCTAACAAAATCCACCCGGGATTTTAAGTGGACGCAACATCATTCATGAGTTCACACAATACTTGCAGCAAAAAGTTGGTGACATGGAGCACATTGGAAGCATTATGAGCCAGATCAGAGTTATAAGCTGTGAGTGGTACTCACAACTACATCCATATTTCTTGAACATGTTGATGATAAAAAAAAACCAAAAAAAACCCAGTTCAATGAAAATCCCGTGCCAGCACACATATCTATGCAGTGAAACTTCATAATAACGATACTCATATATTCGACATACTAATTCGTTTGATGACACAAGTTTTTAGGGACTTTAAGTCCAATTCCTTTGCAACTTGACTAATTTATTAGACATATTCCAATTGGTGACACACTTTGCCCCAAACAGACGGTGTCGTTATAACACGGGTTTAATGTATTAACTCTTTTGGTGCCATATTTTTGATTGAGCCAACAGCCAAATGTCCCTGTGTAAGAGAGACACATTTGATGACAGTATGTCTCAAATGTCAACTCCTTCCCTATGCTGATAACAGCCAAAGTGTGCCAGCACACTGCAGTCAAAGTGCTGATTTAATCTTATGACTTAAAGGGTTAAATTTTGGATACCGTAAGGCCACATGTTGGTGTACACGAACTTTACTATATTTTGTTTCTCTTGCAAATATTATTTCTTTTCCATGAATTCACCAGGAAATGTGATACAATCTGCTGTAATACGTCCTCTTACCACTGCCTTGGTATGTAATGATTTCATCCCTGTGTGATGGATTTATGCCAGGAGCTTATGATAAAACTTATCACAGGACAATCAGGGAGAAATATCAATTTACATTTACAAGTCAAACCAATGAGTAACCCCCCCCCCCATAAAACTATTCTCCAATCAACTTTCTGTCATGGCAAAACTATGCTGGATTAGACAACTAAAGGAATAAATTAACCCACCTTGCCCTGGGATGATCAATTCACTTCTATTTTTCCCCTGAACTTTTGGGTGGATCTCAGGTGCAAGTTTAATAGGTTTGTTGATTCTTAAAAAATTGTTTTTTTAGTTCAAAAAAGTATCAGAATATTGTACACATAAATATTTTCACATGTAAAACTTTTACAGATACATGGACGTGTATTTCATTTTAAGCATTTAAGTAAGTTTTACTTTCACCATTTCGGACATGATTGCAATGAAAACCTGCGTGACTGCGTTCTTTATATTTTCACAGTCTTGTGCCAATAAAAAGCATGAGTAAAAACACACCAAATTTTCAGTAAACTTCTGGTAACGATATTTCTTTATCCATGTGACACTGCATGACTTAGCTCATCCTGCTGTGGATGTGCAGAGTATGGCGAGGTCAATATTGTGGAAGAAAAAAATATTATCCTGGTTCCCTGACCTTTCATCAGAACATTTCATACACAAGCGACCTTTAAATCCCTGACATCCCCTTTTATGTTTTAAATTTATGTGGCATTTACCAATCTACTTTAATATTTCTTCGAACTCCAGAGATTAAGGGCGTTGAGGAAAAGTATGGACTCTTTCAGGTTTGATGGCATCAAAATTTGCACTCATCTAAATAATTACTGTGACAATTTCAGTGTAAAATTCCTGGGGGAAAGTATTCAACTCCACCAGTCTGTCTCCAAGTCCACGTCAACAACTTTCCTTGCCATCCCTAAAGTGAACTGCTCCCAAAGTTGTTGATTGAGACCACTGTTTAGCATATTGACTAAGTTAAGCGGATGATATGTGACTGTGATGGTTGTTAACTACCAATTCAGGTGGGAAAATTGTAGGCAGGAATCTGAAATTATCCCAATTGACATTGACTGGCTTAATGTGTTAATCCTGGTGCCAACAGACTAAAACAGACAAAAAAAAATGCAATCCATCCCTTCACAGGTAAGCGTATCTCCAATAATACAACAAATCTGAAATCAGAGTACTAACTTTTCCAGGAACTTGCCCAGACCAGTTCCATATACTCACTATTTCACATATCTTCCCTTGACCTCCTTTCTATCTTTTCCATGGTAATTCTAGGCAAGTACATCGAAAAATCTATTTGCCCTAAACTGAGGGTTTTCAAGATCTAGTTGTACCGAGCAGGCAACCACTAATGCCTGAGCCCTGCGAAATTATTATATTTGACATAAATTGGCTTAAAGGGTTAATCTTATACAATCTTACATAATCAGGAGGGGATAATCTGTGCTAATTCTCTGTCCATCCACTCAAATCTCTATCATAAGAGATTTTCCCTGAGCTGATGCTATCACAAGGTAGGAATTAAAGTACTTTCATATAATCTCACTAGAGCGATAAATTCCCCCATAAATGTCGTTCTGGGGATACGTGGCAGTAGAGACTGATTAAAATATGACTCAGCCAGAATATTCTGAATTTATTGCAATCCTGAATATGATTGAAGGAATGAGATCAAACAGAATTGGTGATTATCCTTGCATCTTTGAACTCTTGGATCAAAGTTGCGTTTTCACATAATTTCTACACAAAAATGGACTTGTGTAAATCAACGCAATTTTGTTCATTGGCAAATGGAAACTCAATATTTCATCGGTAGAGAGTCTAGAGACCTGTTATTTTAGCTTCTGTTTTATCTGATCTTGTCTTTGATGAGAAAAAAAGATAGATGTATGAGAAAATGGCTATGAAAACAAGAGTAATTTGTGTTATGGCGTAGCAGTGCAAGTCTCTCTAGATTAAACACACATATCATGATGCATTGTAACAATGTGATGACCTGAAACAAAGTAAGCCATGGCACTGTGTAAATATGTTTCCACTAAACCAGCTACTGTGATGTTTTTTTCATCATAACATTGACAGAGTAAACAGAGATATTTTGTGACACTAATCTATCAGAATCTACAAACTGACAGCAGAACTAAGAGAAGCAGATCAGTCAGGACAACGACCAGTTCATTTCACAGCTCTGTATTTATCTAACCACATGACACATTAATCTTTAGCTTGACATCATTTTCACACATATTCATTTCTGTCACTAGGCTAGGTTTGCACTGGAGAACTCCATTCTTTCCTGGTCAGCATTCAAAGTTGCCAGCTTTTGTCAGTCTCTTTTTAGGCACTAAATTTGAGTGTAATCGACAGACTGGTCACCCTGAGTCATAGATCTGATGCACACTGCATCAGATTTTCACCCTTCAAGTGCTAATCATGGCTATACAGTGAAACTTCCCTATACCAAACACCCTTGGGACCGGAAAAAAGTGTTCCGTATATTGAGGTGTTCGGTATAGGGAGGTTTGATAGCATTGAAAGAATGTATTTGGGACTGAGAAATGGTGTTTGGTATACGGAGGTGTTTGGTTAGAGAGGTTTTACTATAGTTGTTTTCTCATTAACGTTAAACATATGACGGTTAAAAGATTCGAATTCCTCTTGAAGATCACTTTCATTCACATACCAGGCAGCCTAGTCCAAAGCAAAAAGTAGTCTTAATCAACAGCTTTCCTCGGGACACCTCACATGCACTGCACACAAAGAGCCCTGAGGTAGGCTGTTGACTCTGTCTTAAATTAGCGCTTTAAGGGTTAATATTTTTGTTGACAGTATAGAGCCCTTATGTATTGAAGACAAATAACAAAGCACAAAATAGTTACAATTTGAGGACGAAAATGTTACTATTGGGGCCAGCTACACCTTTTCAGGTGTTTTTCAGCAGGGGTGGGGGTGGGGCAGGGTGTGCATAAAGTCCATGTCTCTTTGCAAACAGTTGCTCTTCCAGTGCTAATCATGACAAAAGTCTCGCTCACCTCAATCATCATTAACGATTCCACATTCAATTTTCTCATATAAGAATATAAAAAACATTAGGCGGGGGGATGGTTCAGGTCAACAGTTTTCCTCAAAGCATTGCATCTAAAGCATGTCCATGTTGACTCAGTCTCAAATTTTAAACATTAAATTGGCAATTTTTGGCACAAAGTTCAGTTACTGCAGAAAAATTTGTAAACTATTACATGTACCGCATCTTTTATTAAAGACAAATTCTGGTCCCTGGTATACAACTAAGGTCAGCTATGTAAAGAGTGGATCATTCCTGTTCAAGAATGTCCAGGTTCTTTTGTCACAGACATGACCTAATAAACAAACTTCACTGATCACAATCACATTTGATACCCTTCAATACTCAGCCACACAAAGTGGGTGCACAGAATTGATCTTCATACCAAATACAGATGAAGACATATATATATATATATGTATATATATATATATATATATATATATATATATATATATATATATATATATATATATATATATATATATATATATATATATATATATCAAAATACAGACTGTGTCTTTTTTTACCCTACATAGTTTTTTTTTTTTGTCCCCTTTCGATCCCCTCTCTATCTCTCAAATGAGCCACAGATTCACTGATCATGCAATCTGCCTTGCCAACACCATGGTCTGATCCTCAACATTAGTTTCAAAATTTGCCACCAGATGTCTCTTATGACAAATGACTTAAAGCCAACTGTTGCCAGGTGAGCCAAACCAACACTTGCCAATCATGGTAAATTCACTCAATTTCATTGTATTTTTACTTATTTTGTTACAGTAACTCATCTCTTTTTTGCTGGATAAACATCTAACAATTTGTGTATCCATTTTTTCAATAAACTCCAGCTAAAATGAAAAAACTTGACCAAATTTAAAGTCTTTGATGAGACCCATTAGCTATATGTGTGGCTGGCAGTCTACATTAGATAATTTTTCTCCTAAACCTAAGGGGCCTTTCTGTTGGCCCCTGGCTCTTCAGCATAATAACATGATTTAATTCCACCAGTGATTTACACCCCATCTTATCTGTCAGTAAATACGAGGGTCAACTCACATGCCCAGTGTACATTAGCCAGTGGCTGTAGACAAGTAATTGACGCCTCCCAATGTCACTTTGTGGGGGAAAATGAGCTTGGCACAGCTGTTTGTGAAGTCACATCGATGAAGAGTCAATATTACTCACCGTATGAATGGATTCTATTTTGAAAATGCAGGTCAGAAAAATCAGGAATGATTGATCTGTGATGCCCGAGATATGTATTTTTGTCAAAAACAAACTAAAATAAATATATATCCCCACGATCATTTATTTATTTATTTTAGATCTAAGCCTGTGGCTGAAAACACAGTGTTTTTTTTAACAATTTGTATCATTTTATGAAGCTGTCAATACCTCCAAATAAATCTAAAATCAGTTCAGTAAATAACCATCTTTGTCAGAGTAAACTGTTACAAATTTAGGGGAAAATGCATCTGAGTCACTATACTCATGATGACTAATTTAGCCAAAGTAAACTTCACTTTGTAAATATTTCGTAACTTACTAGTTGCTGTGTAGGCAGAAACTGCAAGTGGCACAGAATAGGACTTTGAATATCAGACTTGATAGTCTTCATACGGTGCTTGGGCTTACAGACTTGGGTTTGTCGAGTTTCTCTTTACATTAGATAAGTCTACACGAAAAATTAAAGCTGTTTTATAACATCCTAATACTGGGGTGAAAAAAACAGTGACAGTTGTTTCTCAGCTTGACAACCTATCCTTATTTTGGACAAAATTTGTAATCTTTTTCTTGATATCCTGAGTTGAATAAATCAACTCTTTCAGTGCCAAATTTTGGACCAAGTCAACTGGACTTCTCTCAAACTGCACTACTCACCTTGAAAACATAATTTCTTCAGTTGTATCCTATTGCAGTTGTTTATCTTCCTGATGACCTGAAAACATACAAAACAACAAAAGATAAATAATACAGCAGCTTGGGGCCCATGAAGAGCAAGTTTATCATCCTCTCCAGCAGAAATATCCACAATCAACTGAGCAAGTCTTGTGTCCTTACGTTGCCAGACTTGCCTGGTAAACAGACCAATGGCTTGCGTTGATTCAGAGCTTGGTCTGCTTTGCAGGCAAGCAGCAGTGAGATACAATCAAACATCCAAGAAGATTCGCCACTACCACAGCAACTTCAAACAAATATATATATATATATATATATCAATCACACTGTACAAACCTTCTTGACCAATGTTGGTATTTTCCCAGCACGTTTAGTGGAAAAGAAGTATACGGTCCTCCTGGTCTCCGAACATTTGCCTCTATCTGACATCCAGAACTAAATATCTGTATTCACATCCTGTGGGAGGGGACTCACATAAATGGCATCAAAAACACTTTGGGGCAAAATCCAAACCTTCAATACTGCTTTCTTTGGGAATTTACTCCCTGGGTCCATAAAAAAACAGACATTTGGACAGGAGTCTCTGTCACCGGCTAAAGTAAGTGAACACAATGACTAATGTCTGGCATCCCAGTGGACAGATCAGCAATTAGCCCTCAAACTCAAAGTGTCATTGACCACTACAAAGGAAGAGAGGGTAAACACTGTGTCAACACAAGCCAGCTGACCGCTGACCGGCAATCTGGCCAGCTACATGACCACACAGCTGCTGGAACAGCCATGCAACCCCCCTCCTCCTTTTTTTAACATTCAATTCACTTTCATTTTTTTTTTTTTTTCGACAAAATGAAAAGGGGGGGGGGGAATAAGATGCAATGGCAAATTGCAACATCACAAATTGCAGGCAAAGACATTTGTACACTACCAAAACTAACAGAGCTGAGCTGCACTGTTCCAAGTTTATATGGACCAACTAGGGTCTCCTATCTCACAGAATAAACAATGTCCTGGTGGTTAATCGCTAAATAAACTGGTGCTGGATCAGCTATTGCACTATGAATGAGGCTGTAATCACTGCTCTACAACTTTGCTTGCTGTACAATCTGATTATCCTCTCAGTCAGAAGTGTGCTCAAGTGGGATTAGGCTGTTCACTGAATTAATGGCAGTCAATCACTTTGATTGACAGCTTGAAAAAGCAGCTCTAAAACAACCTGCAGTATATTTGAGATTTTTCATTGATTGTAAAATAAAGTTGAAAGGTGCACTACATTTACTGTACTAAAAATGTCACCCCTTCGCCCTGCCCTCCCCCCCCCCATACATGTACTTATTTTCATGCACATAAATTTTCATAGTTAAGGCCTCTAAAGTATTAATTTTACAAATTTGGAAAATAATTACTGGTTAACTTGTGTTCAAGCATCACTGCAAACTGCACCTTTCACTGTTTTCATTTTCACGTTTTTGAGCCTTAAGTAAATTAGCAAAAACATATATTCAGTGAAATTAAGTGAATTCATAGTCTTTTATTCTACAGGGGGGGGCATTCTTGTTGCACTGCTGGAACAAAATTAATGACATTATTAGCCCCCCCCCCACACCACTGCCCTAGTAAGTGTCTGTTCTCCAGTTCTCAGCATCCATTAAGCTCTGAAATGATGCCAAATATTCTCAATTTTGCCATTTTTACATACATGTACATATATCTTCTGTCTTCATGTTTAAAATGTAGGTCTGAACACTTTTAGTAACATTACTAAAAGCAGAGTTCAAATGTGAGACCATGATATTTTACACGCTCAATAGAATCCCAGGTGTCATTTGTATGCACAAAGGTCATTCATTTTCGAAATAAATAAGCTGCACCACATTGACCTGGCAACAGAGGTACTGCATATTCACATAAAAATTAGTTGATGCCACTTGGTCATTCACAATGTTATATGTTGACACACAATACACAGCTTCAAGTTTGCATAAAATGTCTGATGTGAGAAATACAAATTTGCACAAGCTTTTTACAGTTATAAACCCCGTTTATTTTTCAGTGATTCAGTCCACCAATTGAACACTGATAAAATGTCAACAACATGTACTAATGGCCATGAATCACACAGGCGTCAACCCCCAAAGACAGGTGATGGGGAGGTTCTTTTAAAAAAGTGCATAATATAGAATCAAAGAAAACTGTCAATTTTGCTTCAAAATCCCTATCATTTTAAGATTTTTTTCAGTCTCCAAAATGTCAGACTCCCGGTAAAGCCGGGAGAGTTGACAGTTATGGAATAACGAAGAGACGCCTCTAGATAAGTTGCTGACTTCAGGTTTTTGTGGAAAGTATGTTTTGTGTTAACCTTTTGTGTGCTGCTCATTAACCATTAAGCCTGTGCCACTCAAATTGGTCAAAAGTGCCCAGATGCAACTTGTTGCCCGCTTTTAATGTTTTTAGTTAAATTCCGTACAAATAGAAAATATTTCTTGCCAAGGATTGTAAAACCTGTGATGAGGGCACGGCCCAAGTTAACAGCTTTCCTTGGCATGGGCTGTATGTACTGCCCCAACCCATGCCAAGGAAAGCTGTTGACTTCATATTATTCTAATTGTCTGCATTCTGAATTGGGGTTCCAGATACACCGCCCTCATATAAACCCCTTTTGTTTTGTTTGAGTACCAGCACATCTAGTTTTTATAATATGGTGCAGGTCAACTTGGAACTGAATGGGTTAATTTGAGTCACTGCGCATTGCTTGACATGAACGATGAACGTTGTGTAATTTTCCACAATGTGACAGTACATAGCGTAGCTTGCAGTGTTGCCAAATTTCCACTGGTTCAAATTAAATAGCTGGCAAAGGGGCAATTATTGAATTAGCAGTAAGTACAGCACAAAGTCCTCCTAAGGCATTCTACACCAGCACAATAAAAAAGCATCAAAACATACATTTTGAACCATCTACACTTGATGTTGATAAATACTGTAAATTGCTTTATTTTCGTATGTTCAATTTTTCATGGGTTTTGTAATTTTGACATTTCACTATACATTTGTTATGTGGTTTTAACTTCACTACTTTGGACATAATTCCTATTCCATCAATGTTAATTGCTATTTAACTGTGTTTTTATTTTCATGGTTTTGTGCCAGCATCGAAATACATGAAAATGAGAGTACAGTGAAATTTAAAGCAATTTACAGTGTCTGACAGGTAACTGGTCCCTGGGAAATGTCTGGCAATGGCTTGAGAAACAAAAGGCAATCAAATATACCCTAAGAGGACGGGTCGCAGACGCAATGCGACCCCAAACTTCCTCCCTTTTTCATTACACTGAAATATTGTAATAATACCACATTTCTGACCGGGTGGGAGGGACTCTACCTTTCTCACATCAGCACTTCCATCCATTGTCACAAAATACACGCAAAACAAAGAAGTAACGTCCTTATATTGTGCCCTGTCCTTGTCTTCCTGGGCTCTAACAGGAAGCAGGCCATGGAGACCATCACATGGTGCGGTCACAGTGTTTTACGGCAAGGAAGTGAGGAGCCCGGCAGGTCACAGACACAAAGACTTGCAGCTATCTGGCTCTGTCACTTCCAGCACTGGGGGGTTAAGGGGTTTTCTGTATGGGTGTACTGGGCATTTTTATTTGCCAAACTTATGTACTGGAAGCCCTTTTAATTACCATGCTTCGTACCATTATTTGTACATTTTCTTATTTTCCACACCTTGTACCATGGCAAAATTATTATTTATACCAGCCTACCAGGGGACCCTTACCCCTCCCCCCCTCCAATAATACACACAAAGGGGCTCTTAGGTGTTGGTGAAGAGGAAATTAGCCAATCAGTGCTAATAAGTTTGATAATTGGGCCACTTATTTTGGTAGAGGGTGAGAAAATTGTTATTGTGTTGTATGGAATTTAATTGCATAACACGGAGTAAGTCAAGTTGACTGGTATTTAAGCAAATATTTGTCAGTCATGGCTGAAGTAAAATGAAGTATGCTAATATTTCACTGCAAGAACCATCTATCGTTTAAACTGTACTGCACTTTTCTGTTCCTTTTTTTTTCTTAATTGCCTGCATAGCAAACCTGTCTACATTCATTTAGAGTGTGAGTGGTCCTGTTATTGTAAGGCCCCATTTACTTCTTGTCTCCACAGCAGACCAACTTCTGTGTAAACTGTCTCTGCTCGGCTTGGTGAAGAATATATATGTTGAGTTCCGTCAGTACAGGATCAATTAGAAACCATCCTTCATTAGAAAAAGGCAATTTTTATCCGAAAGGTACAAGGTATTCCTCGGAGCGTCCCTTTGAAAGCAGGCCTACCCTATTGTAAGACCACCTTTCCCTAAAAAAAGTTAAGCCATGCACTACAACCTGCAAACAGACCATGCTAATGAGATCTATATGGATAAACACATTGACAGCACATGGCTGTTGCTAATTTTTTTTTTTTTATCAATTTATTTACCTATTTTTAATTGAAGCCTGTTATGAAATTCTTGCCTGCTGTGACAGACTCAGCTATGCTATTGCAATGAGACATGGAGCTCTCAGAATTGTTGTGGAATATATAGCTAAGAGTCTATCTCAAATAGAAGGCAAATAAAATTCAAGCATTTTTTACTTCACTTGAATCATTCCATACTATGGTGACAGGCCTTGGTCAGTGGTTCTGGCACTGCCTGGCAAGTCATGCTGCAGCTGCCCTTGCGGCCGCTGCAGTATGACATGCCAGGCAGTGCCAGAACCTCTGACTAAAGCATGTTGGTACTTGAACAAAGGCTCTTTTCATGAAAGATTTTAAATACGCAATTGTCTAAATCTAGGTAAATATGCAGAAAAATCAGGTACTGGTATGGAATGAGTTAATTTCTCCAGTGAGGGCAGACTGGCAGCTGCTTTGTTCCATGCATCTGTAGTTTGATCAAAACGTTACAAACCAGAGCAAGAAACCCAGCAGTCTAATTTATGACAATCGACAATCGAGAAAGGAAACAGCTACACAAAAGGCATCAGCCAAGCAGGCAAATGCATGTTACCACATTGCGCACACATTACCACATTATTACTTGTTCAACTGTTGCATCCTTCTTGTCACTGCTAACAGCAATAGACGGCAGGCACATACTTTTTTTTTTTTTTACATGTCAACACATGGAGGAGATTTCTGCCGAGTTCCACAACTGAACCAGAGCAACCTGATTTCAAGGGAAAATACCACAGATCAGGTACATGTGCAGAAAGAGAGGCAGATCTGTGCCAGTTCCACTCAGGGGGAACATTCGTATTATTTCAGCCACCCATGTTTATTTTTCTTGCATTTAGAGACTCTCAAAGAGCTATTTTTCAAAGACTTGAGAAATGTTTCTGCCATTTTAGGGGACCGCTTTTTTTCCTTCACCAGTGACTGTCTGGCAATAACCCAGTGCAATGTGCTTTTCCAGTTGGCTTATTTACTTTACCACAGCAGAGAGCCCCACAGAAGTCAAAACGTAACATCAAACCATAAACACCTGCACTTAACTTATTTGTGATAGGACCAAAAATCTGAGTGCACAAGGAACCTTTACCTATGTAGATCACTGATGTATCTGTTCTATTAATGCCCCTCTACCTATGTAAACCCCCCTGATGTACCTGTTGTATTGAGGCCCCTCTACCTATGTAGACCCTTGAAGTATCTGTTCTATTAAAGCCCCTCTACCTATGTATAACCCCTGATGTATCTGTTCTACTAATGCCCCTCTACCTATGTATAACCCCTGATGAATCTGTTCTACTAATGCCCCTCTACCTATGTATAACCCCTGATGCATCTATTCTATTAATGCCCCTCTACCTATGTAAAGCCCCCTGATGTACCTACCTATGTGTAACGCCTGATGTATTTGTTCTATTAATGCCCCACTACCTATGTACATCTTTGATGTATCTGTTCTATTAACGCCCCTCTACCAATGTAGACCCCTGATGTATCTGCCCTACTAATGCCCCTCTACCTATGTAGACCCCCTGATGTATCTGTTCTATTAATGCCCCTCTACCTATGTAGAACCCCTAATGTATCTGTTCTATTAAAACCCTCTATGCATGTAGACCCCTTATGTATTTGTTCCATTAACACCCCTTCTGCATGGTCAACATGTCCACACATGTTTCTCAAACCACAAAACAAGATAGTCAGCCTGGTTTATCTATGCATAAATGCTGATCAAACTTTTAGCTGTGAAAATCACCACCAGCAAATTTATTCAGGTACAAAATTTTTTCCTTGTACATTACTTTTATAGGTTAGCATATCTTCAAACTAAACTTGTTGGCACAATTGGACAAAAAAAATGATGTTATGAAAAAATTTTACACCTTAGATAAACATTTGTGGAGAAACCATTGCAGGCCATATGAGTACATGTGCTCCTCTATGCCTGGTTTTGGAATGGGTGGGTGGAAAAAAGTAACTTGAGGGTCGGTAAGGGGTTTCCCGTACTGGAGTACTGGGGCTTTTTATTTACCGTACTGGCGTACTGGAAGCCCTCTTGTTTTACGTACTTCGTACTATCCAAAATTTTGAAAGATTTTTATTTTCCATACTGCATACTCTAGAAAAATAATTACCTGTACCAGTGTACCGAAACCCCCCCCCCCTTACCCCCCTTCTAACTTGGGGATACCCTCTGATACAGGCAGAGATGCTATGTGGCCACACACTGTGAAATGTGGCCACATGCATAGTACAAGATTATCAATACATTATCCAAGATACTTTAAAGACCGGTCCAAAGTTTGTGGCCTCATATCTGGCCACGTCAAGTATTTGCCGCCAGACTTTATTTTTGTGAAAATCAGTCCTTTTCAGTTTTTCTCGCTAGTTTACGTCATGATGTACAATGAGTGTGGACGGGTGCCGGGATGAGGCTCCCTCCCAAAGGTCAACGCAAAGATCAGCTCACATTTCCGTTTTTACTTTTCAACCCAAAAAAAGAACAAAAGTTTGGTACATTAAATCCTGTACAGGTCAAGAATAATCATCATCTCTGTCAGGCAATTGCACTGTTTTGGTGCCCAGGTATTTTCTGTTTTCCATCAGCCACACTCAAAAGTCAACACTTGACAAACTAATGGCTATAGTCTTGCTAGTTCCCTCTCTAGCAAAACACTGGTCCTAAACATTCAATCTGTTTTCTTAAACAACAGAAGCCGATGGCCTTCTCTTGGGCACAGTAAGCACGTATCATGATAGGAGTTCCCGATCTGTCTGTTGGGGACCAGCGTGTATTTTCAGAAGGGCCAAAAGAGCAGAATCCGTCATTAGACCCCAGTACATGGCCACAAACTTCTGCACATGAAACAACAAGATAGAAGCAATGACTGTTTGACAGATGTGAACACAGACTTTGGCTGCTGGATAAAATAACCAAAAGACATACATTGTATCATCTATACAAGTTTTATGTACATTACCTGGTTCTATATTTAGAGTATGGATTTTCATATCCCATGTATATTCACTTATTTGGAATGAAATATGAATCACACACACACTCATGCCCGGCCTTTATCATATGGGGCTCTGCACCAGGAATGGTGCCTCAGTAGACAGACAGCCCTTGAGGGGCAACTAGAATGTAAACACCAAACTTGGTGCAGGGAGAAGCAGTCTCTAAGACTATGGATGCCTGTCGTTGATGGGGTGAGGACCACTGTCCGTAAATTCATCATTATATAGCAGCGTTATTCCAGAGCCAACATGTGCCACCTGGGACAGCAGTTCAGTTTTGGGGTTACCTGACACCTTATGTGAGCTACAGCTGGCATACTGTGGATATGCAAAAAAAACCCATAAAAAATTCTCTATTAAGTTGTAAATTTGTAGTGTATAAAGTAAGGAAACAAATCCAACAAAAGCCACAGCCACGAAAGTGTCCTATACATGTCAATCTATCCCCCCCCCCCGGCCCCCTGAGGAGAGAGGTCAACCCCTCTGATGCAGCCACCCTTCCAATGCAACAAATTTTGAATTTTTATTTCACTTTCCCTCTTAAGAGGGGCCACCTCCTTATAAGGCTACATTTCTGGTGCACTTTAGGTGGCGTTATAAGACGGGGCAACTGCCATGCCCTCACCACCCCCTTCCTTTTCACACTTTGCTGATTCATCACTCACACAGTTTCCATCCATAGAATTGTGAGCTTCATCCAAATCCTTAGGTAACTCAACAGTCCTTAATTTTTCTGTAAGATGAAAATGACATGTTTCCCATTCCAGATAAAGAGAGGTTTCATTCAATGGTACATGTACATGTATATGCAAGAGTCAGTGGTTTTTGCATTGCCTGGCAAGTACGTCATGCTACAGCTGCTACTGCCAGCAGACCTTGTTACGCAGGCAATGCCGAAAGCAGCGATCCCAAGCTTCACCCCTGAAAGGGTGAAACCCTCGACTTAAATGGAAAATTTGCAGTTACAAGCTCCGTGAAAAAGGAAACTCACAGCCATATAACGACAGGTCATCTTGGATTACACGTCTGGTGACAGGGGACGCCCATTTGAAAGGGGTAGTTTATGAATTCTGGCAGTGTTACAGGGAAAACTATAATGTTCCCCTTTTAACTATCATTGTGTATTCAACACATTCTCCCCAGACAAGATAAAGTACAAAGAAAGCTCTTGACCCACAATGTTTACAAGTTTGTGTCGCCCTGCATCTGTGAACAGGTAAGGGCACGTTCGGGGAGACCCTCTGTCAAACAAGATGCACTTACCAGCATTTACTCTGGAACTGTCAATTTTGGACTAGGTACATTCCCATAAAGTGTGCATGAAGTAAAAAAAAAAAAAAAAAAGCCTAAAGCACTAGGAATTTGAAGCTAGAATCATTACACGTTTTATAATTCAGACAAGTGTACATGATACTGTTGTCCTGATGGGCACATAAAACACAAACATTGACAAATAAGGGTACAGTTATTCAAGGAAGGGGGGTTGAGAAAGGCTGGGTGTTTGAAATGGGAAGGTGTGGGGCGGGGTAAGGGGTGAGCAGTACGACCCTCACTCCTGGGACAATACCCCGTTCCCAGGGACCTGTGTGCACAAATATTTAACCATCACTACAAGCTGACCTGACAGAAGTACCTGGTAGGGTGAAACCTGGTTTAAGGGCCCACTGAATGTCAGCGCCAACCTGGCCAGACCAAACGCAAAGTCAAACGGTTTCCTTGGTAACGGCTGTGTACTATGAGCAAAACTTGTGCCAAGGAAAGCTATATTTTGTAAGGACTGAGCAAGGGTCACAATAGCTAGAAGTAGAAGAAGTTCAACCGGTTTCCTTGTGTTTCACAACTCATCAGGAACTGTGGGCTAACCGACGTTAAGTCTGATATATATGCCGAGGGGTAACTTTCTGTTGCCACGTAAAACACGTTATCGTGATTGCGTAACACAGAATCTCGGTTCTACCAAGACGTTATTGTCAAGGTGAATTAGATTCAAAAGAATTTGAATCCTGGCAGGCCAGTAAAATAAAGACTGCCGTAGAAACAATGCTGGAGGTCAGCAAGTGTGATTAATCAGACTTCTGGGTGGTGGTGCTACTGTTCCATTAAGCCCTGAACACAGGAGCTTTTTGGAGATTGGAGTCCTATCAACACACCACACTCCAGGTCAACAACTTTCCTTGTGCCAAGGAAAGTTGTTGACCTGGAGTGTGGTGTGTTGATAAGACTCTAATCATTTTACAAGGAACTTATGCAGAAACATTCAAGCAGGTAAAAGTTTTATGTCTGTGTTCTTTTGGCCAGTTTGAGCAAGAAAGGGTTAATTCTTTCTTCACTGAGGGTTAACGCTGTCTTTAATAAGGGTTCATGCTTTCTTTACTGAAAGCTATAATATGTGAAGCTCCCTCCCCCATACACTGTATAAGTACAAATCCTCCCAAATTTATGAAAATGTAAAATTTCCTGATTTTCATTTTCTCCAATTGCCGATCTAAATGAAGAACAAAACCAAAAGTGTCATTACATTTGAGTTTTTTTTTTTTTTTTGCCTGTGACAGCAGGTTCAACGGAAATCATAATGTTAGTCATTAAGCAACAGTTACTTTATGGACGTGAGCACAGAGACATATATTTTAAATTTGTACTGAATGCACGCCAGGAAAATGTAACTGATAGCAGTACATGTACAAGCATGCCCTTGGTGTCCTTTCTTTATTGGGAATTAAATAGAGGGTCCTGTACACTGCAAAATACAAAGTTAAAATTTAGTTAAACTAAGTATTAATCATGACAGCCTAATACCAGTAGGGGCTGTGTTGATGCAAGTTGCTCTACTGTCTTGGGAAAAATTCCTGGCTTTTATTTTGCAAGTGATACTACTTGGACAATTTTGGGAAATTAAAAACTTCATGGAATTTCATACTTAAACAGTATTCAGGCAATATTACTTTGGTGATTGTATTCTCAGACTCCTTCCACAAATACAAATACAAATGTCAATATTTGTCAACATTCTCAGTCATTAAAATTCCTTGAAAGATAAAACTAGCTCCACAAACAAACTACAGAGTGAGAACATTTGGAAATGTGCCCACCTCTTTTAACTTAAATCTTAAAACTTATGAGTTTGAACTCTGCAGTCCCTGGTACCCCCAATCTCAAACACACCCCTGTGATCATGTGACAATGCACCACACACGAACTGTCCCATGAAGTGTTGTTCAAACTGGAAAATTGCCCCTGAAAATAAAATAACTCCTGACTCGACATCACCCAAGGCTAAGTAACCATGAACAGATCCTGCGTAAAGAACCATGTTTCGCCAACACTTGCCCACCTCGGGGTTTCGCAGTGCACTGGCCTTCCTTTGTGTATCATTACAGGTCTGTACAATTAGCGGACAGAGCTTTGCATACCTATTCATCAAGACTGCAGTTTACTGCCTTTAACGGACAAATATAATGTTGTTTGTCGTTTTTGTCTGTTTTGCCGATCCAACTTTAAGCCAAAACATGAACCTTTAGAAAAAATTTTTTAACCCCTGGTAAACGGGAATTAAAATCTCTTCAAGGAATTCATTTCAAAGTTTAATTGAACCGTGTGAAATACCAGAACAAAAAATATAAACCTTAATATGTTTGAAAATGAATGCTTTCATTACACAGTAGTTAAACGGTTGAATGCTTCTCATCGGTACAGTACCGAAAGGTCACCACGGCAACACCTGATGCT
The DNA here is from genome assembly GCA_964020975.1 of Hermodice carunculata. Lineage (NCBI taxonomy): Eukaryota > Metazoa > Annelida > Polychaeta > Eunicida > Amphinomidae > Hermodice > Hermodice carunculata. Next base: position 73,616,951 of record OZ026628.1, on the reverse strand, counting down.
ACACTTACTTTACACCATGAAGTGAACCATGCCAGGTACAGTGTTTCATAAAGCCATGAATACATGCCTGTATTCATATATACCTGTATTCATACATGCCTGTATTCATACATACTTGTATTTACGGAATGCTGATGAACCCAGGTTAGGAATTTTGTGCAAAACTGCTGTTCCCAAGAATCTCAAATTATCTCTCGTGGAAAATTCTGAGTTGTTACAGTAGTATCCGCTATTTAAATTCCACCCTTCCTGCCTGCAAAAAGTGATTTTGTTCTTGCAGGTGGCCTTGGAATATTCTTATATTTATTAGCCAAATAGGCCACGGTGTCAATACAGGGAAGTTTTTACATAGAACTGTGGTCTGTCAGGAGAAGTTGTCTATTGAGCAGGTACTACATACACATAATACTTGCCATAAAGGGACTGAGCGTGACCTCCAAACAAACATGTAACATGGCTCTTCACACTGTAGGGAAATTAACTCTTGCCCCCCTTAAACCGGCTAAAACCGGCTGGCGGCCAAATGTCGTCTGCTTCAGTGTTTTCAACTAATTTCAACAGTAAAGAGAAACAATTTGACTGAGAATTGTAGATGAGACCTACCAAGATCACATGACCCAGGTCAACAGCTTTCCTTGGCATGGGTTGGGCACTTAGTGCCTAACTCATGCCAAGGAAAGCTGTTGACTGAGTCTTAATCCAAGAAAAAAAGGTCAACAGAAAAATTTTGATGTGTCTGTAAAGGCGGTTGTTGAGGTTGTGCTCAAAGCAGGTTGTGTTCATTTACAATGGCCCTGTGCTTTTTCTTCTCAAACTGTTCTTCAATCTACTGTTTAAAATATCTCCATGTTAATTTTTTCGCACTGAAAATTATCTGTACAATTTGTGTGTGTTACAACTTTACGAGTATAAATTATCCACAGTGCAACTTCTTGTGGCAAAAATGACTTGTACAATTTTCGTTGTGGTCATCTACACGATAAACTTTGTAGAAATTATCTGTATAAGTTTCCAATTAAAGTAATATGTACTGCAACTTACGCATCTTTAAATTGTTTGTTCAGCAACTTTGTTCTGCAAAAAAGATCCATATTATCACTTCTATTTAAAGTATCAGAACTGCAGTTTCTGCATGTAAAAGTTCGCTATGACTTCTGTCTGTCTTTTTCAGTGCTAAGTTTTGAACTGAGTCAACAGCTTTACTTACCACACGTTCGGCGCAATGGGCCCAAGCACCCAGAGACAAGCTGTTGACCTGAACTATTACACTCTATGTGACTTCAGACATGCTGGGACTTGAATGAAAGGTCTTTGCACAAGGAACATGAATCTTGCACCCTTATCATCATTCGGAGTAGTTTGTGGTAAAGTAGTTCGACAAAAGTCGGCAGTCGGCAGGGAGAGAATCAAAAGTGTCTTTACTGTGTTAAGGTAATCTGTACTCCTCTAACTTCTGCCTGTTTCATGTATTAGTACTCCGCAATTTCTGTTACAATTACAGTGGTCCCCCTCTTATAAGGCCATCCCATATGCAGCCAAAAAGTGGCCTTATAAGAGGGATGGCCTCTCTTTAGGGGAGAGAATATAGTGGAAATACCACACTTTCTGTACAAGAATGCTGGCCTTTCAAGAGAGGTGGCCTCTGGTGAGAGGGGCCTTATGAGAGGGGGACCACTATATCTGTACTGCCACTCCTTTGTGTTGGATGTGCCCTTATGTCTGATCCACTCAGGATCAGAGATCATTTTTCTGCTTCATCCCACGGTTTGTTTTGACACGTTTGGCTATCACAGATTGCAATGATATACCCCACTGCAATAAGAATTGTGCTACCCCAAACAGGGGCACCAATTGACCCCTGGGGCCTGCTATAAGTTCATGTGACGGGAGGTAATTTACTGCTGATGTGAAGTTGTTATGTAATATCAGAATGGATGTCTCAAAGTATTAACTGAGAGCCAGCCACTGTTTATAATCAGAGTAAAAGGCGCAATGGTGAACAACAGACTTTCATGTAATCCACAGTAAATATTGTGGAAGATTTTCAGCTGAATAACATGGAATGTATTGTGAAGATATCCCACTAGATCAAAGGATAATTAACTCACATGAATAAAGACTCCATGTTCCCATAATTTTTAACCCCTGGACAAGCTACCCCACCCCACCCTATACAACCCTCTAATCATCCTTCCCTTGCACTGCTGCACCCCTTCCCTTTTATTATATCCTTAACCCCTTCCCACTCAAATTATCCAAAGGCACCTGGATGTGAATTGTTATCTGCCTTAACATTTTCGCTTAACTTCCTCGTTTGCCAGAAAAAACATTTTTCCTGAGATTTGTATTTGAGACCATTCATGATATCACTACACACCTAAACCCACACTAAGGAAAGCTATTGACTCAGACCAAGAATGGGTTAAGGCTGAGTCAACAGCTTTCCCAGGGCTGGGTTGGGTACTTTAACAGCCAACCTGTGCAAGGCAAGCTGTTGATCATGACTCGGGGCCTGCTCATAAGGCTCATTTACAATTCTCTTTCATTTTTTCCCCTTAGGGATGGTTCAACATTTTCATCATTTTTGAATTAGTACTTACAGTACGCAAGGGGGGAGGGGGTTAAATGGGTCTGTACACTTTCACAGGATATGGAAAATGATGGTCAACTTTTGGCCTGTTTTGTGCCATTTTGCTATGATTTGGGGGGAAAATCATCATTTTTAAAGTACTAATTTGGGGGGAGGGAGGGGGGTCATGAAATTTAGTACCCTAAGTACTAATTAAAAAATGATGATAATGTTGAACTATCCCTTAGTGAAAACACATTGAAGCAAAACAACTTGTCATGTCCAGCCCGTTTAATGGGGAAAGAGTTTATCTATTTTTTTTTTTTTTCAGACTTTTGAAGTTTTATTTACACTTTTTCTTTGGGATAGAATATGTAGTTAGTATGTTACAAGTAGGACTCGTATCCAAACTTTGTAAAAAGTCAGGATGCATACATGAATTAATATATGATTCTAAATGCATCCATTCACACCTAGAAAAAATTAAAATTGATGACATACATGTACACATTTTTCTGCTTGCAGAATCTATGTACATATAACTATAGAATTATTTTACAGCCACATAATACAGTCCTGAACTACCTGAGCACTTCCACAGGTATCCTGGACAAGGCTCACTAAGCAAAGCTCTTACCCTGGACAATTTTTAATTTCTCTTGAAATATAGACATGCTGATATTTTAATAAAAAATCTCTGTACGAGAATTTTGATCTGGTATCATAATATAAATTCAGACAAGCTTGACTTTTGTTGCAATCATCATGGTCAGTGTTGAGTAATTAAGATTGTCACAAGTCAATAGAACTTATTTGAAAATCAAACTTTGCCTTGCAACCACAAGCTCTTTGCTGTTCCATCTTTGTGGGCCTCTGAAGAACATCTCATATAAATCATATCATACTTAAGTCACAATGTCTCTAATTTTTTTTAAAAACCAGAATAAATATTACCATTTCCCACAAAATATGAAGAACATGACCCATGGAACATAACTTTCCGACACGACATTCTCCATCTTCAACATGTCATTCCCCACCTTTTTCCCTCAAGACTTCCAACATGTTTAACTGGGCATGTACACCAAAGCGAAAAATTCACAGACACAAGGAAAAAATGTATGTAGGCATATATTCATAATGTCATCCCTTAGACATGCACACTGATTGACAGAAGAGGTATTTCTGCAAACTGTTTTGCTCGTTGCAGTTTGTTGTAAATTGACAACCTCAGGCGTCAGTCAGCAGTTGGACTAATTACACCAGGCCAGATCCTCTGTATCTGCATTCTTGTTGTGTCTTTCAAGAAACAGAGCTGACAGCACTCCAAACTCAACATGACGTTGATAGATAGAGGAATTTACCAACACTGTCACTGAGGCTGGGTAAATTTGAGCTAACATGGTCAGAAGGCAGATTAATAAAGCAGGTACATTTATCTATCCATTCAATTCAATGCTTTTGTTCCAGGCTCAAGGGCCCATGATGGATATATACTGTACATTGCTTTATTTTCACTTCTATAAATTCTCACAGTTTTTGCATTTTTGATATTTCACTGTAGCTTTAATTTCACTCTTTTTGGGCATAATTTCTAGTCAAACAATGTTAGTATTATGTCATGTACAGGTCAAATGTTAAAATCTCTTGGAGCACTCCAGCGGCTTTAATTTTTGATGGAAAAGTACTACCTTACTGTGTTTTTATTTTCATGGTTTTGTACCACCAGCGAAACAAGCAAAAATAAGAGTACAGCGAAATTAAAGCAATTTACAGCATTCAACTAAATCCACTTTTTGATGTTGCGCCTATTCTACTCCATTCCATTCCTATACCATTCAATTCCATTCCATTCACTGCTTTTATTTCAGGCTCGAAATAAGCCATAAGGGGTTCATACCACTAACTGCACAACAATTTTTCATCTTCCCTTGAATCATTCCACAAACATTACTTGTGTCGCACTGGTGTCCCAATATATTCAAATAAAACTCAGTAAATTAATATCTCGTAAAGAGAGATTTCATTCATTTGACATGTCTTAGTTACTGGTTCTCATTCAAGCATCAATATTTATCTCGAAAATCACATGCCCTTTGACACTTCCATGTCGTCAATAATTAAAATCTTAATCAGGTTCTACTGTATTCATTCTAATAGTAGCACTCTGTGCTAATGCAAAGATTTCCTGGAGCAGATATGGTTTTTGCAGAGAATATACAGAATCCATATGGCATAAAATAACAATAATGAACCCTCTTCTTTCATCAGATACAATTAATTTTTATATTAATATTGAAAAGACCAAATTTTCAATAAAACCCCCAAAATTAAAAAGTGTGTGTGTGTGGGGGGTGCTTCTATTAGGGGGTGTGCTACAACAGGAATGAATAGAGAATATACTCTCCCTTCCTGCATCTGAAATATAAATGCAGAAACAGTGAATGATTCTTTTCTATTATAATTTTCCTCAAGATACATTCAACATACAATTTTTAGACTGCCTCTGACAAGGTGACTGTATCAGCCTGAAAGAGAAGAGGTCTTGAGAGGGTAACTATCAGAACACGTTTCAGAGCCTAGAATACCTGGAGATCCATCTCTTTTAGCTTGTTATTGTCACTGAAGTGACAAGTCTACAGCATTGGTTCTTGCAGTGCCTGGAATGTCATGCTGTCTCTGCTAAGGGGGCAGCTGCAGCATGATTTGACAAGGTAAAAGCCAACGTAAGGCAATGAGAAACCACTTTCAAAGTTTTCAAGGCACTTATCAAAGGAGTATGAGGTACACTGTATATACTGGGTCTATAGGGCACTCTTCGCACTATGTGTAACCAGCACCAATAAAAAGTACAACAAGGACTGGTGAATTCATCCATTTTAATTCAGGAAAACTATATATTATTGGATAATCTCATGATTGTACGTGCTCTTCTTTCAGAGATATGTACCTTTTAAATTCAACCTTTTCTCTCTTGAATTTTCCCTTAAAGTGCTGATTTGAGGCTGAGTCGCTTTCCTCAGGACACTTTGCTCACAATTCATGCAAAGTGTCCCAAGGAAAGCTGTTGACTACGACTACTTTTTGCTTTAGACCAGGCTTGCTGGTATTTGAATGAAAGGTCTCTTCATGAGGAACTTGAATCTTTTAAACACTGTATGTTTAATGGAAATCAGAAAATGACTAAAATTGTGATTAGCCCTTTAAGAGTTAAGATTGAGTTAACAGCTTTTGTCAGCCTAAGTCCACTAAGTGCCCAACCCATGCCAAGGAAAGCTGTTATCTTGATTGTTCTCATCTACGATTCTCAGTCAAATTGTTTTTCACTGATGTTTAAATCAGTTGAAAATACTGAAGCGGACGACAATTGACCCCCAGCTGGTTTTGGCCATGTTATTAGGAAATGGTTAAATTTCTCATCAGTCTATGTGTTAACAAATTTCTGCTGTAGTAATATTACAAACTGATAACTTCCAAAGAAGCTCCATATTACCTTTACTACACCCTAAGTGGAGTGGAGAATACAAGGACATTGGTCCTTTTAGCAGGCAAAGAAAATAAACGATCGATGCCTGTTCCCGCAACATCTTTGTGTAAAGCTCTCCAAGAACTCTGGCTCTCAGTTAGGACACCGCATTACTGAGAGGAGATCAAGGACTTGGTGAAAAGCCAGCCTTGTCTTCAAACAGCAGAAAGACAGCCCGAGACTTAGTGTACAAGTTACAAGCCACTCATTGCCGCCAACTTTTTCTTCCTCTCCTCCCAGCAGCAACTGCTCAGCCCTCAGAGCATATCGCCTTACACCACTGGCCTCCATCCAAAATGCTGGCAGGAGCCACTTAAAGAAGATGTAGAAAAAGTTCATCACAGGCGCTGCCAATACAGTTGCTCCTGGCCTTATGGGGGGGCATGTGTGCATGGAGGCACCATGGTACCATCAGAGGTCAAAAAAAACCCCGCCAATCACATGTAATATAAACTTATATCGTAGACATGCCATGAAATAAAAACAGATATTGCATCGAACAATTAGTCATACAAAACCAAAAGAAAGAGCTGACTGTAAATCTCACAGAATACCCCCTCTTCCCCCCTTGTGGCAATGTTCCTTGACCGTGTACTGTGTGTGTTCTCCCAGTTTCCTCTTTGGTTGTGGGTTGTAATTGCTGGCTGTGAATCACTGTCTTGTCTTGAGGGAATTTGATGAAAAAATCTCCTAAGTATACTTTGTCTAGTCTTAAAGGTATTCAAAAAAAAGGAGCCGTAAAACACCTGTTCACTGGAGAAATTTTTTTTTTGTTACCTTCAGTTTTGATTTTCTCTTCTTCCTGGGAAATTACATGTAGTTTATCAGGTGCAGTGAGAGGGCAGAGCGTATTCTCCCTGTACATTTGCCCAAGGTGTGTCCTGTTTTACATTACAGCTATGAGTACTGGAAGTGTACTTACTTTAACAGGTTTCAATTTTCACTCATTCCTCATTTCACACATTCGATTAAAGTTAAAAATTCAATATCTTGGACATAGCTCAATTAAATGTACTTACATGTCAATGCAAGAACTAGGAAAGATCCCATATCCAAAATATTATTTATTTTATTAAATGTGACTGGAATTTCATAATTTTGGATATAGCACCTATTTAATCTATATCAAAATATCATTGGGGTGGCTTTTAAAAATTTTTCATGGTTTTGTGCCAACTAGCAAACATTTTTAAAAACCTTCAAAATTAAAGCAATGTCCAACTGATTTTGGATAATTTTGTTCA
>OZ026628.1:73584612-73604612 GCA_964020975.1 Hermodice carunculata | reverse complement strand
GTCAAATGTCACTGCTTCAATGTTTTCCATTAATTTCAAAATTAATGAAAAATGATTGGAAGTGAGGCTTCTGGTCCATCCCTCTCAAGATAGGGTGTTCTTGGTCAAGAGTTTTCCTTGGTATGACACAGAATGTTGTACGTTGTACCTGTCTCATTCAAAGAGAGAAACAGGCAGCCCTATTTTTAGTTGAATACAGTTATTACATTCCATATATCCTTTTCTAAAAAACTTGCAAATAAAAGTAGAATGCAGATTTCATGCTGAGCAAAAGTAATACTAAAATACACGTAAATTGTAGAATTTTAATAATATGTGTGAACTAGATGTACCACTAAATCAATATCTGCTCTGAAACAATGGTCTCCGCAATGTACTAGATTTGACCTTCAGAAAGCTGGGTACACTGTTGGCATCTTGTGACAAGGTTGTCCATCAAAGTGACAGTGAACTGCCTGAACCTATCAGTCTGTCAAAGAGGTATTTTACGACACATGACTAACACGCGTACACATACGCACTTATAGAAAATGTGATTCCATGCAGCCCATAAAACTACAATAGCAAACCCTAAATCAGCTTCAAAAAAAGTTTTGCTGTTGAGTGTTTGGTCATCTCCATACAAAAGAGAAAACCTCAACCTTGACAGGCGTTTTTTTTATTACTCTGTGTTCTATGCAGCTGTTATGAATATTATTCAGAATTTTCTGGGTTGGTGACGAGAAAAAGTAAAATTGATTTTTAGAAACTCTTAAACAGACAACTGTTCTGAAGGGAGTTGTACAGTCAAAGTATGGAGGTACATGGGGCATCCACAGCTGAAGTTTTCGGAGAAGGGTCTGCTTTCAGAAAGTGCTTCAGATGAACTTAAATACCTGAAAGTGCACTTCGTCACACACCCATCAAGCTAAAATGAACTGAAAAAAAAAAAAAGTAAATCCTACAGAAGGCTGTAACGTTATCGAGTTATTTGTGCATACTTTGACCTGTTCTCCATGGAGCTGCTACGAGGGGTTCACAAGTGCCATCAAGGTCTCTCGATCTTTTCACAACAATAGGCACTTGGCACTCAATAAGTCCTAAGTGGCTAACAAGGCATTTTAGCCATTCTGCTAATTAAACCTACCAGTCTGCTGGTTTGTGGATACACTAAAGATTCATTTTGCTGGTGTGACCTGCCCACTATTTCTCACACAAAGACAGGAATAACACTGAATGAAAATGTTGTATGCAATTTGTCAGAAATCATATGCTCCAGGTCAACAGCTTTCTTTCGTGCACTAAGACTGCTATAAGGAAAGCTGTTGACTCAACACCAATTTGACCAGGAAAAGGTTAAATACCTGGCACCACATATTTTGATCATTTTCTGCAGACAATATCAAGATTCCTCAATACTTCCTGTGTACTGTCAAGTTTCCCCCATCTAGCTGCCCGCTTCCATTTCTTTGCCTTAATTTTGGACTTTTCAGTAGAAATTTGGTCTATCTTGGGTGATCCCTTCCACGAAAATCCATTTACCCCATTTTTATTAAATATGAAATCTCCCCCCAAAGATAAAAGATATATTTCCAGACAGCTGATGCTAACAGATATGTTTCCCAAAAGCTTGAAGAACCTGTTGGTCTAAGACCTACTGAAATTGTCATGAACGACAGAACATTGGTATCTCTCTCAAAATGGAAGACTTTTTTTTTTTGGAAATCTTGGGTTTGAACTCTGTGATCTTTTAACATTTTAATGGTTTGTGTTGCACCCCAAAATTAAAAGATCAAACAGCGAGAGTTTTAACCTGCAGCCCAAGACCGACCCAAGCCACGAGCAACTTCAAAGAAACAACAAAAACATTCACATTTGTCACTAAAGCTGAAATACGAGAAAGAAGTAAGCGTAAATACCTTTCTGTTCCACTGTCCACCTATCTTGACACCACCTGTAATTTGGACGTCTTCAGAAAGTGTTAGTGATTTGGGGCTAGCACTTGGTGTCTCCACCCACTAGTTATGCCATTGCCTCCCTCCTATTTTACATGTTCTTTCACTGCCTTTGAGTTGGTTATTGCTTTGACTGGTAAAATCACGGGGGAGTCAGCAAGGTCAACAGGACAGCCATGGGGTGTGTTGTGAGGTCGAGTTGTAAATGGGGCAGGGGGGAGCGTTTCGTGGAAGAGCCCATAGAATATGGTGCAAAAACTTACAAAAATCACACAGGAAGCTAGTGCCACTTTTGTGTGGATAACCATGGTTACATATGCAGTCACCATGAGGTAAGTGGCTTATTTTAACAGGAAACTACTTCAATGAAAATAAAATTAGCAGCCCGGTTGTCGCATCCACTGTGAAACAAATATTGTTTACACTGTTGCATTGTTACGAGCACCTGCCTGATTGACAATTACTCGATTACTTAACCCAACAATATGATTACTGGGGAGACATGGTCCTGATTACAACCATCTTTAGAATAATTCCTATTACATCGAAGTTGATATAAATCTAATTTCGCGTTTGTGCACAATTAGAGTGGAGCCAAACTTATGGAAGATTTAGCCATGATCCGCAATTACATGTATGGGGATTCTGACTCGCATATGTGTTTATGCAAGTCACAATTGTCTGATTCTGTAAAAACTGAAACATTAATGCAAAAAAATGACTGATGATGGGGAAGCACGTAATTCAGCTATCTTCAATTTACAAAATGTGTTCTATCAACATGAAACTTAAGTGAAAACATAAAAAGCAGAAATTTAAAAAAAATAATTTAGAACCAGATGCTTTTAATGTGAGATTTCAGCAGAAGCATCACAAAAATTAATTTCATAAACTTCAGTTTGCTCCGTGAACTTGCCACTTTTTCCCTCCTGGACCTTCACCTATTTGTGTATTTTTATTGTCCTGTCCTAGAATCATTTCCTGCCATAAACTCTGGTTAACCCCTTGGAACAACTGGACAGTCTCCCTGTGGATAATGTTTGTGTTAACTCTTTCAGCCCCCAGTTTCAGACTAAGTCAACAGCTTTCCCCCTCAAAGTGTGCCAAGGAAAGCTGTTGACCCAGACACCATCTTAGTCTCCAGAACAACAGGCATTCAGCTAGTCGAATGAACCGTCTATTGACAAAGATTAGGACTTTGGCATCCTTATTATAATTGAGAGCAGTTCCTCTTAAGTAGTTCAACTTTAGTCACAGTTGGCACTGAAAGAGTTAAGTTTAGTTGAACAGCTTTGTCAGGATAAACAAGTATCTAAAAAGATGGCGCTAGATGGTTGGTTGGATGGACGGATCAGAGGATAAAGAATGGGGGAATGACTGAATGAATGAACAAACGAAAAAAATGAATATACAAGTAAAAATTACTAAACAAATGAATGACTGAATTATGAACGAAAATAAGTGAATGAGTAAATGGAAAAAATTGATAAAAATAAATAAGTGAATAAATGTGTACTTTTGCTTTGTTCCTTAGGATGATATATCATATACTGAACTTGTAAATGCCAAGGCCCATATATGCAGAACTTTTGATCATTAGTTTGGTACCAAAACTACATCAAGTGAACCAAAGGGTAAATTATGTCAAGAATAGCTTGACCCATTTTAAGGTCTGCTCATAATTTATTCATATTCTGGCGCCAAAAGTGTGACATATGTCTACGTAAGTTAGACGATGGTGACAACCTGTATCTCTCTGTCTCTCTCTCTCCTTTCCCAAAGATATTGCCCACAAAACAACCATGTATAAATATGTATGAAAAGTTGTCTTCCATACATGTACCTTTGGGGAATCAGTTGTCATGTCGTGGTTGACAAAAAGGTCATCAAAAAAAAAAGAAGTCAATGGTTTTACTTCTCTCGGGCGTCTTTCTTCAATTTGACGTATAAATGCCCCGAATAAGCCAGCATTGACCTTTTCAATAAGGTGGCCATTATTATATCTTGTATAACACATAATGATAGCCTGTATACATCTATCAATCTTTTATTGGTATACCCTGTAGATATTTGATGTGATAAACATCTGGCCATGGGGCATTCGCAGCTACTTGAATATCTGATGTTATACCACCCTGGCGCAAAATGAATCCCCTCAACTGGCCATAAGTAAAATCAAACTTAACCCAAACTGAACAGAGGGTGAAAACTCTCTCTCCTCTGTCTGTCTGTCTGTCTGTCTGTCTGTCTGTCTGTCTGTCTGTCTCTTTCTTCTTTCCATTTACTTGTTGGAATCAAACATGGGTTGTACAATTAACCTCTCCACACAAGGAGCATTCCTTCCAATATCACCACACATCAACTGACTTCAGTTGACAGTTTTTGCACCACATGACCAGCATTTCTTCAGCTACTTCAATGAAAGCTATGACATGTTTCCACGCCAGCCAGGAACAGTTTAAGGCTTGAGTCAACAGCTTTTCTTGGATGCCAAGTGTGCTCAGGAAAGCTGTTGCCCTGGACCATTCATTGTTGTGCAGACTATTTCCTTTAGACATGCCACACACATGTACTTGAACGAAAGGTCTTTTCACAAGAAATCTGAATTTTGAACCAGAAAATTGTTTCATGCTCGGACAAATACACTTGCGCTCCACAATGATATGGTCAGCTTCTGTCTTTAACACTTTTCATGGGCAGACTAGTTGTAAGCAACCACTAGTTTTAAGCCCCCAAAATGGCCTGCTTCAACAAAGTTATCAAATTTAAAGTTTCTAGCATTGCAAACAGAGGTATTGAGTACCATACTAAGTTTCATATTGATTTGCAGAGTATATATATATCGAGGAAAGTGCTGATTTTGCAGCTTCATCAAAAAGGATTTTTTTTAAACATCTAAAAGGTGCCAAGAAAGCCTTTTTCCCTCCCTCATTCAAGAACCAAGCAGTGAAATGTTTACTCCTCTGCACCCTGCTCATCATCAACTGTTACGTCTTTATAAATCGCCTTTTTACATATCCCCAACCTTTGCCGTATATTTTACTTACTGAACACTGTCTTGGCCTTGACTTGGATAATTTGGCACAGGAACCACAAACAGGTCCAGTTCTCTTCTGCAACAGAATCATGAACTCCTGCAGTTCTTAAGGCCCAACACGGCTAACCCTCTTACGCAAAAACTAAGGCCAAAAAATTTAAAAAAATACACCTATGTTTCCTGTGACATGCCTAACACATTTCAGGTGGGCAGATCTGAACTTTTTTTTTTTGGGGGGGGGGGAGGCTAAATTTCATTTATTTTACTGTAATATCACTCGCTTTTATACTGTAAATTGAATAATTTTTTTGTGTAAAATCATTTTCATTTTTTATTAAACAAAACAACTTTTATTTATTTTATTTTTATTATTATTTATTATTTTTCTTTCATTTCTAACTCCATATCAAAAATTGAGGTTGCAGATTCTCTGTGTGAGACAGGTCAGGTAACCAGAAACAGAAATATTACTTTGTTTGTCGCCCCCACCAAAAAAACAAAAAACAAAAAAAAAAAAAAAAAACAAAACAAAACAAAACAACATTGTATTTATGTCTTTTTGTCCAGATGATATAAAACCATTTACAGATATCGGGCACATTTTGAATTGAACAAATCGGGAAGTTATTACAAGTTTTCACTGTATACAATTTGATGCTGCGTTGAACATTGACAATAAAACTGTAGCAGTTTACCGTGAGAAAAGGTCTAACCTCTTATCTGTCAGACAGACAGCCCGAATATCTTTAACCTTGTTGTTGTTGTTTCCTGTTTACAAAAGATGCTTTGCTGAGGTCTACTTAATATGATCACGCTATTCGCAGCAACTGTAACTCTGTTCCTGCGTTATCCTGTGCTCAAAATCTTCACAAAAACGTCTTTAATCTTGAGTTCGGCCACACCTAGTCCACAGTCAGTTGTTTTTACACTGCCTGATGAGCCATATGCTCCCGCTGCCCATATGGCATCTGTATCATGACTGGCCCGGCAAAAGCCACTGACCGAGATCTTTACCACCTTAGTAGTTGTACTTAAATGAGTTAAAACATAATTTGAAATTTTTTGCTCATCGGATCAACTGTCTTTCCGTTGGCCTCTCCTGATGCTTTTAAAAAGCTTCTACCAAAACAAGATCAATTCTGACAGTATGACAGTTAATTTGCCCCACTGGAGAACAAATTAAATACGTCTTCGGTTACATGCATTATTTGCAAAACTGAACTTGCTCCTCAACCCAGATTTTCTGACCCGCAATATCGATTTTGAAATAATCCTCATGTAAGGCACGCTCTCTATTGGCACGAACCATAAGGTGCACAGGATGAGGCAGTTTGCTGTTTGTATGTTGTGTGTGCTACAGTTCTCCCTACCTCTACAGCCTCCAAGCTAGCCTATGACCTGGGGGGGGGGGGGGGGTCAAGCTTCAAAGGCGCAAAGCATAGCTAGGGGGGTCTGGGGGGCTTGCTCCCACAGGAAATATTTGAAATTTGCACTGTCATTTTGTGCATTTTGAACCACTGTAGGTACTGTCATCAACATATTCTGCACGTACACTGTACAACACCACGGCAAAACAGTATACAACTTTACAGCCACCCATGGAGTAATGCTCCTTGTTTAAAAATTTTTTACAAAAAGCAGGAGACATTTTACAAAAAAGCGAAAGAGCAGGAGACTTTCTAAAGAAGGTACAAAAAAGCGGGAGACTTGGAGGCTGTGTGTCTCCACAGACCCCCCCCCCCCCCCCCCAGGCCACTATTTCTTCCGATATCGTCAAGTCCCGGCCCAAATCCTTGTGTTCCATTGTTTCATAAATGCCCTCTGCTTAACTCTTTCGTGCCAGGTTTTTAGTCTGAGTCAACAGCTTTCCTTGATCAGGAGCATTATATTATTTGGAACTATAGGCATGCTGGTACCTGAATGAAAGATCTTTTTCACAAGGAATATGAATGCAACACAGGGCCAGAATTTCGACGAGAATCCGAGAATCCATTCTTGTAAAGATTCTCCTAAACTTGTCTTTCTTTAAAAAGAAAACTTATTGACATACCTGTCAAGTCTCCCCTATAAGGTGGGAGTCTCCCGCTTTTCCACCCAAATTTTTTTGTTTTACGTGCCAAATTTTGCAAATTTGGCAGAATCTCCCCCATGTTAATTTAGTATTGTCTATTATATTCTTTGTTAAAATACAAATCTCCCCCATGGATTTCTCAAATTTACAAAAATCTCCCTATTTTGAGGTGTGGAATGTTGACAGGTATGAATTGACAAAAATCCAAATAAATTCTCACAAAATTTTGCGAAATTCTGGCCCTGTAACATCCTTATTATAATTGAGAGCAGTTTGTCTGAAGTACCGGTTGTTCAACTTAAGTCGTGGTTGGCGCTGAAAGAGTTTAATGTCACCTGTCTTGAAAGACCACTGTCTTGATGGCAGAGGTGGCCTCTCTAGACAAGTCCTGCCATACATGCATGTCACAGGTCCATCATGATGACTGCAGTGTTATAAAAACACTTCTTGTGTGTAGTTTTATTTAGCATATTTGTTTTTTGTTTTTTTTTTTACTTTAGTCCAGCACAAATCATTTTGCTGATATGTTCTACCCAAGCAGATGTTGGAAAATATGACAACCGAACATGTACAATTACACGTGACACATATATTATTTCTGATGCACCTGGGGACCTTATAAAAAATAAATATGAAATGTGTAAATATGTAATCGCATGCACTATGCACACAGGTTGTGTACTGTTCATATCGTCCCAGAGATTGCCGTTCTTATCAGCAAGCCTTCAAAATTTAATTTATGTGAACACACAAGGACAAAGGACTCCCTTGTTTGAAGACATTTTCTGCACTTAACCCATTGCTGGTCAGAGTATGACTGAGTCAACAGCTTTCCTTGGTGCGTGTTTGGCTAGTGACCTAGGGCTTGTCATCAAGAACGGTCTTACATACAAATCTCAGCACAAATGTTTTCCAACACTGAGAAATTTAAGTAAAACATTAAGGCAGTCGATAATTTACATCATGGTGCTTTTGGACAATTTGAACAGGAAAAGGTTAACATCTTGTCTTGGATCCTTTGTTAACTGTCTATTAATTTGGAAGATATTCCTTGACACCCACCAAGCCCCCTTCCACCTCCACCCCCACCCCCACCCCCACCCCAGCAAACACACAATAATGAACATATTAATACAGAGAATCCAGACATGCTACCTTTGGTATATGTTATCCCTATACACTTAATTTTGCTGCGTTACAAATTTGCTTGTTTCACTGATGGCACATAACCAGGAAAATATCTTTTTTAAAAAAATCACAATTTAAAATAGAACTTTAACATGGGATTGCTGAACTATGTCCAAAATACTGCAATTAAAACTTCACTTAAATGCTTGAAATGCAAAAAGCCTAAAAATTTTATACACATGAATACAAGTACATGCAGATAAAGTATATTAGCTGCTTTTAAAGAGACACTCCATGGGATCCTCAGGTGCGGAGCTTTACAAAGAAAAGAGCATTATTTCATTGATTAGTTTCTTGGCATTGTCAATACAAAATTAGTGATCTGTGACGATGGCCCTGCGATAGCTGATAGAAATTCAACTCCCAACATGTTAAAACAGGAAGCCCCTTTATTCCACTCTACAATATCTATAATTTTGAGATGTCAACACCAGGGCAGGAGCTGTCCACATTGTTAACAAGTCTGGCCTGTCTTTTGACCCGTGAAGATAGACATGGAGGGTACTTCCTCCTTTGGTAGACTTGATATGACATTTGTTTCCCCCACAAATTAAAATTTTGACATACACACGCTGTTCTGCAGGGGTCTCTGGACTTCTTTGTGTGATTCAAAGAAGGCCTGCTGTCGTTTTAAGTACTAATCATGATAAAAATTACGCTCACCTGGATTCTTATAAAGATTCTAGATTGAAATCTCCTATGAAAAAAGACCATTTTGTCCAAGTACAAAAATTACTATATTTTCGGTGAAAAATAATGTCTGAGGTAAAAAGCTTTTCTTTGTAACCAGAGCATAGCCGAGGAAAGCCGTCCACTTAGACTCCAACTAGGCAGTGACCGAGAACGCTAATGCCTCACTGAGTGAAGGTTGTCAGAATGCTGTGCCGGTTCCTAGAACCTGTGGTTAGATCATAGAAATAGCTGAACAATTAAACAATTGAGCAACATCGACAGTTTTTTTGGTTTTTTTTTTATTATTTTTTTCAAAAGCAAACAAAGACATCACCTGAGCATGTCATTGTGTGTATGTGTTTTTTTGTTTTTGTTTTTGATTTTTTTTTTTTTTTTTGGGGGGGGGGGGGGTCCATCAAGTTCACAAACCGCAACAGAAATGTTCAAATCTGGCCTAACACTAGGCTCTGATTAAATGTCCAGATAACTTTTTCTCTCTCCTTGTCATCAGCTTGTTGCCTGCAGAAACCAACCACTGTTTTTCCCTTCCTCCCAAGCTGGTGGATATTGCTTTGTTCAGCATGTAACTTCAGCAATGTAAGGTCTGTATTACAGGCAACACCGCAAGTGCAAGGGTTAAGAAAATGTCCAAACAGATCGTAACAGGTGAAAGCAGACGTATGTCTTTTCAGCCTTTTCCTGGCAAAACAAGATTGATTCAATAACCTTCCTTGACACAGGCTGGCCACAATGCGTGCATGCAACAGCCTGGAAAACTATTGACTCATCACGACAGGTCTTACCTACAAATCTTGGTAAAAAATATTTTTTTACTGCACTAAATTTAAGTACAAACAACGAAGGTGTTCACAGTTTACATCTGAGCGCTTTGGGGCGAGTTTTAGGGGTACAGGGTTAAATTACACTTTATCCTGTAACCAACAATCGGAGGACGTTACAGGCCAAGTCTTGTCTGTCCATTCAGAATATAAGCCCAGTATGACAAAGGACATCATCCGATGAACACAATAGTCTCGACAAGGGTGACCCAACCTTCAGTTCCACTGGTTTAATGACATGTCGCCGCTGACCAAATGGACCATTTCCACATCTGATCTCCTTTACACGGGGCCTTATTCCATTAATAGTGGTTCCATTGTTATCTTTTCCTGTGATTAAAGAATTTGGTACCTTGACGGGCCTACTTTTCTACTCCAGCGGGTAGAGGTCAGTTATGACGGCAGTTTCTTTGTGGTACCTAAGTGCATTGGCAGGAGCACGTAAGTAGATCTGTATTCTTTCTCCACAATGTGTGGACAATGCATGGACTTCACCTCCACCGCGCCAGCAGTCCAAGAGCGTAAGCTGCATCCTCTTACGAGGCTTAACCTATTTAGATCTGTCTCTAATGCCCGGTGTTTGTTCAGCAGCATCGAAGACAGTCAAAAGTCAAAGTTTGTTCAGCAGCTAAACAGTTTGCCTGCAGAGCAGACCAAGTGTCCGTATTATCTCATGAGCGGGGAAGACACAGAGTCTGCATGGTCTGTTGGTCACTTTATCAGGCAAGCAAAAGGCCAACCTCTGTTTAATGGAAACCCTCTAAGTTTTTTCAGTGCTGGATAGCAGCCTCAGTCACATTTCCTCAGTTCACTTCAGGTACATTGTGCCCAAAAATGCGCTAAAAATGACACTGCCCTGAACCATTTATTCATTATTATCTTAAGGTAGCGGAGGGGATTGAGCCGCGCGCAGCGGTCCCGCAACTTTGACGTTGCATAGATGAACTATGTTTCACATTTTACCCACAAAACCATACATTTTATTGATTGTTCAGACATTTAGATTTGTTAGAAAGAAGTTTCATATCGATACGATAATTTTCAAGGGTTTTATACGCCCGTTTACAAGAGGGTATCAGATTTGACATTTTGTCAGCATTTCTTTAAAAATAATCGATGCAAAAGTGTATTACCTATGTAAAATTAAAGTATAGACCAATATGCAGGAACCGTATTTTTTGTTTACAAATAAAATACATAATAACAGAATTATCGAATTCTTTGATCATCATTTTAAACATCAACAGTTACTTCATTTTGTGAGCTACAAAAGTCTCGGAAGGGGACATCTGATGGAAAAACAAAAAAAACGGTTCCCAGATAATATATTTATCTTTCAAAAGACGATTATTTTAAGCAGATCGATCAATTAGCTTTTTATTGACGCTGTCCATAAAATTGATTCATAAGCAGAAAATTTCATTCCGAGAAATCGGCGTTGAAAGATTTGAGGCCCTTTTTTCGCACATTGTTGGCCATAATGACAATACAGCTTTCCAAATTCGGCCCGTTTTGGTCGCAGTACTTCGAACAAAGATCAATCAACATCTTTGATGCATAGTTTCCAACATACAATGATGTTTATTGGCTTAAAAATGCAGTTATTTACCCGAATGACATCAGATGCAGCCACACTCGAAAGCTTGTCAGTCGGGTTTCCACGCGAATGGGACAGCTTCAAAGGGGGATTCGAAAGCGGATTAGCCACGTGACCCGAAGGTGCCATCACCTTGACCCTAGCAACATTGTTTGCATATGGCGCCGCTTGAGCAAACGGGTTGCAATTTCACAGCTTGCTCTACTCAGAAGACTGCCCGGTAGGCAGGAGTTGCTCACTCACTTCTCATCAACTTGGATCAAAGAACAACATGGTTTTATTAACGGCATGGATGGGACATTCGCCATTCAGTGTCTTGGACTACTTGCGACTTTACCGAAAAGAACGTTTGAAAAATCGACATGCCGCGATCACGTTGCTGCATAGCTTGGCGCTGACGGCGATGTGTCTTGCTTTGTTTCTTGGCTTTTGACATTTTGTAAAGTGAGATTGCTTGGTCTTGACGGAGAGAGGTCTATGTCGTTCTGAATGTAGCTTATAAATGCTAGATAAGCGGTCAACATGGATGATCGTGACGTAACATTTAAGACAGTAGTCCTGTTACTGATAAACAAACACTCCCACGATAAATTATACTTCAAAGAAGAAACAAAACAAAAAACCACACACACACAAAAAGCGAACGTTTTATAATTATATGTGTTGAGAATCCATTAGTTTCAACGTTGTATTGGTGATGAAACTGTATTGCTAGATTGAATAACCTAATCCATTGATTTGCTGAAGTAGTCTTTGATCAGACCCTGACGGTTACATAGATCAATATAGGCCTAATGCACCAGACCACGCTCAGATGTAAGGTGATGACGCTACACTTTGTGCGCAAGGGTAAAACTTTCTTGCCTGCCAAGACGGACTGTGTTTGCTTACCTGGCGACACGCACTTCAAGCGCAATTTAACAATTACGCAGAGCGAGTCTGTCTGGCAGTCAAGAAAGTTTCCAATTCCCACAAAATTGAGAAAGGGATGGGCATTGTGAGGGAGTGTGTTCTTCGTGGCCTTGGCTTATGCGGTTTTTTTTTTTTGTTTTGTTTTGTTTTGTTTTTTTTGCCGGGAGTACAATAGAATACGCCAAGCCATTTCATTGGTTCCTCCACATATTAGCGCCCTCCTTGTGATAAAGAATGCCATTCACTTTGAAATGTTTTTCTCGCGTATTGCCATTCGAAACCTTGCCACTCATGTAACATATTTTTTATTTTGTGGAGATAACTAGCCCACTGAAAGATATTTGGCTCACCCTTGAACTGCAATAAACTGATCGAGACACAAAACCGAAACTTTCTGATGGGTGAGTGCGGGCGAGTGGTATCGGAACATGCCGCGCACAGTGAGACAAAATAATTTTATATGACCGATCAACCAACTAAAAGCAGAGTGCAGAGTCGCTTTTTGCAGTCATTTAACAGTAATCTGATTATTTTATCCCCCTGATGGTCAAATTTTTAAAGCTTTTTTTCCTGTCCGCTGGCTCAGTGTACTTCGAAACACCCCGTATAAAGTGGGCAAGTCCGTGCATGTGCAATGGGCCAGTCTTCCAGTTCCACAAAATGCGACAGCGCCACAGACGATACCAGTTTTAGTGGAGGCGTGTGCTTCATATAAATTTACTTCAAGGTAAACATGTAATGCTATACACCGTTTCACATTCTGGTAAAGGCACATATAATTATTGAAGGCAGATATAATTATTTACGCTGAATCGAATCCCCGCTTTTATAGTTTGCGGCATATTTATAACCAAGTGGTCCAGCGTTAGGGTTCCTCGATCGTCATGTGTATTTTTTGCCAGTAAACATTAAAAGCAAATTGGTCTTGGATAGGGCAAGACTGTAGAAAGGATTGTAAGCCTTTATAATGTATACAATGCCATGATTCTGAGTAACGATTTACGCATAGGTTGAAATCGCCTTCATTGAAAACACACTCACGTCCATCGCCAGGTGCCGTTTTGACAATCGCCACCTTTTATCGTCCCTTATTTTTTTTTTTTTTTTTTTTTATCACACTCTGAGAAGGAAAACATGAGCCCATCGATTTAATTATCTACATGGCCATTTGATCACCACAACAAACCAATTAATCAGTCCTAATCTTGTCAAGCAGTTTATACAAGAATTGGTAGCGGCGGACCTCAAAATGTCACAGTTGGTCGCTTGTCGTTGCTACGGTCCTGGATTGTGGAAAGCAGCCGACTGCTATCCAAACTTTGGCGCACTAATTAACATACATTTGTAAACAGACATGCTCATGCTGCAGCCAACTAAAACATGGTCATGTTTTTTCCCTTTTTTATTACATAAATTTTGCTTTTTTAGTATTCATGTTTGGTGACAAGAAAGTTAAAGTGCCAAACTTTACGGAAATGGAAAAAACTCATTTTCTGTCGGGTCACGATTTTGCCGTTATAGCTCAATCCCCTCCGCTACCTTAAATATATGCAAGCCGCTACTTGAATGCAGGATCAAAGTTTATGAAGAATCTAAACATACAATCTCTTTCCTAATCCAAGCCAGTGATATTTGGAATATATATATATATGTTCACAGCCAGCAGTTTTACAAAGAACTGCAGTCATATATATCAGAGTACATTAACTGAACACCCTGGTGAGCTGCTACTGTGAAATACATGAATAATTCAAGCATTGGTCCAGTGGTATATTTCTTTACACCAATGGTGTACTATTTTTGTTTGTAGTCAAATGCAACCTGGTCCACTTATGATGGTCCTTACCACAACACAGTGGTGGAGTGGGTTCTGCCAATATCAGATCAATTCTTGTTTACAAAAAATTGTGTACGTGTCTATACACACATGGAGTGTGTGTTTCTGATATTACGCATTAGAAGCTATGGCAGTAATGTCATTTATATGTTTACTTGTTTTTTATTCTAATTTTTGTTGTCTTCTTCTTCAAAGTGGACAACAACTCCAATGCCTGAGAATATCTACAATACTGGGCAATGTTTTTGAGGCTATCTCCAGGAGAGCTCTTAAAAAAAAAGAATGAATTCCCCCATGTGTTCCCTTACAATGATATTATTTTATTGCCACCTACTGTACTTACATGAGTTTAACTCTTTCAATGCCACATGGGACTGAAAGAGTTGAACACATGTGGACTGAGTCAACAGCTCTCCTCAGTGCACTTTGGACACAATGCACCCAAAGCTCACTGGGGAAAACTGTTGACCTGGACTGGTTTATTCTATGTAACTACATTTTTGACTCAGTCAACAACTTTCCATGGCCTGCATTGGGTGCATAATTCACCCAAAGCATGGAAAGCTGTTGACCTGGACTATTATTTTCTCTGTTATTACAGGCGTGCTAGCACTTGAATGAAATGTCCTTTACCAAGGCACATGAATCCCTTATAATAATTCAGAGCAGTCTGTTTTAAGGAGCTGACATTAGTTGCAGTTGCCAAGAGTCGACTCTTTCTGTACTGTGCTGGCAGGGCCCAGGGGCCTGGGTAGTGGTTTCTGTATTGTCAGGCAAGTCATGCTCCACCTGCCTTCACTGCAGCCACGGCATGACATCCCCAGGAAATAAACACTTACTTCTTGACCAGTGTGCGGTAATCTGAATTTAAGCTCTTTTTACGCAGAATTCGAGTCTGCAGTTCCCACAGTAAGACCTCTTTAATATTTAAGTTGGAAAACATTAGTTTTAAGGAGTTGAGCAACAGATTGTGTAAGGCACAGAGGAGAGAGGCTCCATAAAGCTGTCGCAGGTTGACAGATATGGACAGGAGGGTGGCATGTTACGAGACTGTGTTTGTGGCGTGTAACCACTATATGTTTACTTGCTGTCTAGCCTTCCACGGACTCCTCTTTGTTTTACACCAGTTTACACTTGACCGGGAAACTTCTCACGCAGCTTTTCATGGGAAGAGTCAACTGTGGGCTGGCCGAGAAACGGCAGAAATGGGGCATTCCATTGCATAATGTCTCCACTGTGGTGAGGGACCGGAGGAACAGAGGGAATTGTTCCTTTTATGAATTCATAGGTGTGTGTTGCTCACGGAGCCATGGAGTGCAACAATAGTGATACAGGTCCCTACACCTGCACCCTCCCCCCCTCCTAAATTTATCGAAAATGGACCTGCCCCTTGGGGGGCAGCTGCAGACTATATGAACAAAAGACCAGAAGCTACATTGGGAGGGGGAAGGCCCGGTTGCCACACAGCTGTTGCAGAATAGATGTATAAATTAGACGGACTCCTTTCATTGCAAAGCACAACTGTGGCCATTCACCTTAAGAGCCGATCTTAATATCAATTAAAGGCCAGACATAGAAGTACGACATGAAACAGGTATTTTTGGGGTTGCCTGAAGTTAGTCAATCTGTGTGTTGTTGGATATAATGCAACTACCTCACTGGTCTCAGACACCAACATACAGCAGGTCCTGTCCATCACTCTTATCACTTGAATTTAGATAGGAAAGAAAACTTGTACAGTGAAACCTGCCAGGAAAGATGACCCTACCCCCCCCCCTCCCTTCCTCACCCCTAAACGCCAACTTTCTGGAAAAAAATTGATTGGAGAATTTATGAGGGAGGGATGTGAGTAAGTTGAACAGCTCTGTGAAGCAAGCAAGGAAGGGTGGGCACAAGGTGTAACATAAACAACACTGCATGCCTCCTGGTATGAACAAACTGTGGTATACTGGTCTCTCAAGGCTGATGGCTTCATAAGCAGTATAAATAACACGGAAAGTACTCAGCACAGTGTCTGGGAAAGGTGGTCTTTCACTGAAGGTAGCCCTTTATCTTAATGCAGTGCTCTCTGAAGACAGGGGGCCACTGTAGCTTGTACAGTAAATTGCTTTTCTTCACCGTGGCTATTACAGTGATTAAATCGCTTTTTTTTCTCTCTGGCAATTACTCTAAATTGCTTTATTTTTGCATGTTTGAATTTTCACAGTTTTTCCAATTTTTCACATTTCATTTTAGTTTTAATTTAACTATTTTGGGCATAATTCCTATTCAAACAGTGTTAAAATATTATTTAACGGTGTTTTTATTTCTATGGCTTTGTGCCATCAGCGGCATAAGAGAAAATAAAAATAAAGCAAAATTAAAGCAGTTAACAGTATTTTTATTTAGGAGGAATGTGTATAATAATGATTTATCATGGAACAGCCCCAGAGACCAGTCACCACCACTTCAGAAGGTCGCTCCCAGGGAGATCTGTCTGTAACTTAAAATTTTATTTGACAGATTAAATGCAATTCAACATGCATTTTTTGTCTTCAAATGCAAAGTAAATACAGCTGAAAAAAGCAATTTGGTGCACATCATGTGAACATGAACTTGAGCAGAATGTCTCGGAGACATGCATACCTGCGCAAGAGCTACATTTAAATTACTTGACAATAAGTTGCCTCTTAAGCATACCGCTTTTCATGTATTGTTTCCAGGATACTCCACAGAAATTGGTTGGTTTAGCAGGCAATAACTTTCGTATATGCAGCTGCTTGTAGTTGTCTAAAAAAAGTTCCAAGCAAAATGTTTATCACAAAATGAAGAAAAGTATGAACAAAATTTCTTCAATGGCACAAACCACTGCTTCACAAGAATTCTTTTAACGTTGTTATTGTCACAATACACTTCACAATACACTGATGTGTATTATTTCTGTGTTGTCCTTTTCTGGTGCCTCTGTTATTTAACCCTCTCACTGCCAACAGCGGTTAAAGTCCAATTGCTTAACGGCCTCTTCTGATTATTAATAAAGACGCTAGATTCGTCTCCCTTGTAAAAAGACCTTGCATTCATACCAATATGCATGTAGTTACATAGAATATAATTAGTCCAGGTCAACAGCTCTCCTCGGTGTGCTTTGGGCCGATTACACCTAAAGCACACCAAGAAAAGCTGTTTACTTTGTCCAAAATGTGGCACTGAAAGAGTTAAGGGTCACTTCCAAATTTTAACCCTTTTTTTTGCATAAATCGTGTCGTAACATTCAAAACACAGGTCTGCATTTAGCCCTTTCCACCTTGAAGTAAGACTGAGTCAACAACTTTCCTTAATACTATTTTTGCTTAATTAACCCTTTCCCCCTTGTATTAAGACTGAGTCAACAGCTTTCCTCAGCATGGGTTGGGCACTAAGTGCCCAACCCATGCCAAGGAAAGCTGTTGACCTGGGGAATGTGATCTTGATAAGTCTCATGTACATTTCTCGGTGAAATTGTTTTTCATAACTGTTGAAATCAGTTGAAAACACTGAAGTAGACGACATTTGACCACCAGCCGGTTTGAGGCAGAAAGGGTTAAGCCTGACATTCTGATAATTTCCAGGGGTTTTACTCGGAAGCATATGTATGTAGTATAAGTCCTTCTAGAATAAGACTTCATGGTGGATATCAATGACATACACACACGTATTCTCATTTGTAAGAGTGTTTACTTGCTCCAGTGATGAGTGCTTCACTTCAAATGTCTTGTCTGACTGTTACGAAACCACATGGTGAGAGCGTTTATTTTGCTAGCACGTATTTGGCATCAGACTCGGGTAACTCTGCCGTGGTCTGCTCGCTAAAAGGTTCACGTTTCTTGCACCTTCACATTAACCTTCTGGAAGGTAACACTGATATGTAGCTGCATGCAACTTTTCCCCATTACAAATTGCCAGAAAACGTTCAGTGTCAAAAACATTGTCAGGTTCTTCTCTCTCGCTCTCTCTTTTTTCAGACAGTCATGGTACACCAGAGTTATAAATCCAGCTATATTTTGTTGTAGCTGTTTTCAGTGCCATTAACTTGGCACAAAAAAACGAAAGTTTTTAACACAAATTACTTAAAGTCCCGATGAAGTTTCCAAAAGTTGACAAAACATTTTCCAGGGATTGACCCTCGGGTCATCAAAAAAAAAAACTTATATATCTATCAAATACAAGTACAAAACTACGTCTGGACCGTAGCATTTAATGGGGGCATGAATTGTGCTCTGGTGGGGAATTGGGGGGGGGGGGGGGCAGGGGGAAGGGACTGGAGCATGTGAAGTACAAATAATCTGATAATCCATTCAAAATAGGCCAAAAATCCAATTATCCTACAACCGTAACAGGGCCCCACTGATAGTGATATAAGTGATGAGTCAACAACTGTCCTCAGTATTAACACTTTGACTGTTCTGAAGAAAGATGTTGACCCAGTCTCCAGATGGTTAAATTAGACCTAGGTGGTTAATTACACGCAGACTAAGCATGGAGCAGCCACCGTGGTCTGATCGTTAACTTACAAGGTTTCCTGATCCTGATGGTAAAGACAAAAAAAAAAATCCCCAAAACATCGATCTGTAGATAAAACACATTGCAGCATCCTGTAGCTCTCTGAACATCTACCTCTGCTGCCCTGAAGCAATTAATGCCCTGTCTAATTACTGGCCTGGTCAGTCAGAGGGCCAGGTAATTGTCAAGCAACCATCAACTATCTAATTAATCAATCAATCTATCAAATTGTCGAGGGTGACCTTTGGGTCATACGGGAGAGTTTCGAAGACAATGCCTCTGTAACAACATCCAATGTGAGACAGGACAACTAACAACATTTTATTATACAACTGAGGCAGCAAAGCTATTTTCTCTGAAACCGTCATTTTTCTGTCATTGACAGTTTCTGATTCTGTGCGCCATGTTGTATCTCGTCAAAAATATGTTCACATGAAAATTTAGGTGTAAGATCACTAAAATAATCCAACACGAGTAGCAGAGGGACAGAAGTTGAGACGCATTATTCTTGACCTAGTGACCTATTTTTGTTACAAGACAAACCTTTGGGTCAAGATATGTATGTGTGTGAAGTTTCATGAAACTAGCTTTATGAGTAAAGGAATTACAGACCGAACGTGATTTTACCAGGATATACCAGTGACCCAGATATTTGACCTAGTGGCCTAGTTTTACTGCATGACACACCTTAGGGTCAAGATTTATGCATATGTGAAGTTTCATGTCACTACGTTAAAGATTAAAGGAATTAAAGCCTGGACATGATTTTACAAGGACATGCCACTATGACCCAGATACTTGACTCAGTCATCATGACACACCTTTAGGGCTAGATATGTGTACATGATGTTTCATGAAACTAAGTTAAATGGTAAAGGAATTAGAGCCTGGACACGATTTTAAAAGGATGTGTCACTGCTGATCCAGATACTTGACCTAGTGACCTACTTGTGTGTAAAGATTCATAGATCTAAGTTGAAGGACAAGCAAATTATAGCCCGGACACGAGTAGGAAACAGCGTGGACAGAAAAAAGCGATTACTATATGACCCTCTTCTGGTAGGAGGCGAATTAACTTTTGTTCCAGGTGGTTATTTTAACCTTCCTCTAGTTTCCCAAGCTTGCTCTGCCCACAGGAAAAAAAGAAAAAAATCTAACCCATGATCAAAACATCAATACTCCTAATGGCCAACCACCAGTTAATAGTTGGCCAGGACTGACTAACTATATCCAACCTGGAGGAGGGCACACACAGGAGTATCTGTCAGTGAAGAGGATGAGTTGCCCAACTCCAGCCCTCTATGAAAAAACAAATAAACATTTGGCAGACCCAAAGTGTCATGATGCAATGAAATAAAAACACAGTGCCACAGCATATAACGTACAACGACAGAG
>OZ026628.1:73499612-73579612 GCA_964020975.1 Hermodice carunculata | reverse complement strand
TCAAGATCTAAAATTTCAAATGCCCCTAATTTGCACAATTTTAAACATTTTTATTCCTCTGTATAAAACGGTCAAACTCCTTGTATGGAGGTACAATCATGCCCAGTTTAGAGCTTCTATGTATAATAGTGTCCGAGAAAAGTGTAGGACAAATTTGCTGAGAAGGAAAGAAAGAAAGAAAGAAAGAAAGAAAGAAAGAAAGAAAGAAAGAAAGAAAGAAAGAAAGAAAGAAAGAAAGAAAGAAAGAAAGAAAGAAAGAAAGAAAGAAAGAAAGAAAGAAAGAAAAAAGAAAGAAAGACAGAAAGAAAGAAAGAACTCGAGGAAGAACAGAAAAGTGTGTGAACTTTAATGAGGACCTTACATAGAGGGAACTGTGTACAGCATATTCTAGAAAGTCAAGCCAAAGAACTCTCAGATACCAACTTAAAACAGAGACCACCGTGGTCCCTGAATGTGTGCATCTTCACACCATCAGTCAGTGCAGGTCTTAGCTGTTTCTGTGTGTGCCTCTGTCTTCATCATGTACGTGCTGGTCGTGTACATCAGCTTCCTGTGTTTAATAGTCCAATTACAACCTCCTGGTTCTCCCTTGCATGACAAAGATTGATAAAAATTTTACGAGCAAAGGAAGACGGGCATCACCAGGTAACATAAAGATGACAGCGAGGATCAAAGTACAGCAGAATCCGTCTGCAGAGACAACCCTTAACCCTTTCCCTCCTTAAACTGGACAAAACCGGCTGGTGGTCAAATTTCGTCTGCTTCAGTGTTTTCAACTAATTTCAACAGTGATGAAAAACAGTTTGACTGAGGATTGCAGATGACGAGATTAGACTATCAAGATCACATACCCCAGGTCAACAGCTTTCCCTGGCATGGGTTGGGCACAACCCATGCCAAGGAAAGCTGTTGATTCAGCCTTACTTCAAGGGGGAAAGGTTTAAGGCTGCCAAACTGTGGTCTCCCTGGACGGGCAGTCTCTCATGGCAGGCATAAATTACATAGAAATGTACTGAGCAAAGTATTCTGTAAAGGTAGATGGTCTCTATATGCGACACACCTGGCCAGACAGGAACCACTGTCCCAGCTAGCAATAGAAGTTGGCCCAACATTGGTCCAATGCTGGGCCACCCTTGCCAATGTTGGGCCAATATTGGACCAACCTACCTACAGTAAAAACTGTTTTTAGAGACTATTCCTATGGAGGACCAATTTATGGTCTCTCAAGACAGGTTGGTCCTCACACCAAGTGTCAATAACACAAAATCTGATAGGACAGGTATCTTGACACGGTGGTCTCTCAAGGAAGGTTGCATCTCATCACGCTGGTCTCTTAAGAAAGGGGCCACTGTATACATTGTGTGGCAGTCCACCCAAGGCGGCGATGATTCAGTTTCTCAATCTGGAGATAATACTTTTTTCCCCTGAAGCAGCAAAGTGCCAGGATGTGTGACCTCTGGGGGACTGGGTCAACAGTGGCAGACTCAACATCTTGGCGCTGCATGAGCATGTCCAGGAATCGTGAGCACGTTCAGCAATCGTTATTGTTGGTTACAGCAAGACTTCCATTGCCCTTGCAGACTGATAACAATTTGTGTTTGTCAGTGAGAACATACCATGTGCATTACAGGATTCTGCATGTATCGAGCAATAAAATGATCACAGTCTAATCTATCTATAATAAGACTGGTAATCAAGCTAAAAGGATTATCCGAAAAGGATGAAATTGAGCAATCTGAATTTGACGTTGCCCTTTATGCTGATATTTTAAATATCACATTTGGCAGATATTTCAAACTACATGAAAACCTACTAAATTTCTCCATGTCTGCCTAATCTCATTCATTTGGTATGAGTCCCCTATTATTTTGCTTTACTTTCAGGACTTTTCATACACATTTGGCCTTTCTTGGGCAATCATCCCCACAAAAATCTATGCGTTTCGTATTAATGCTTTCTTCAATACCCCCCCCACACACACACCCCTCCAAAAAAAAAAAAAAAAAAAACGTAAGTGAAAGCCAAAAAAAAAAAAAAAAAAAAAAGCCTGAGTTCTTGTCCAAGATAACAAGATATTGATTTGTATCTCACTTTAAAATTTTATAAAAAAAAAAAAAAGTTCAAGCATCACACTGCTAACTTAGAAGAGGCCAAATTGATTGTGGGCCAAAAATATTTCTGCCAACTGCATTGGTTTTATATGCACACACACGCACACACACAAAAACACACTTCATAGCTAAATTATACAGGAACTGCTGTGAGCTCTAAGTTATGGATAGCATATTCAACTATAAATTGACTTTTGTTAAGTAACTGTTATCCTATTCCGTACAGCAATAACCCCCAGTCTGTGTTGCCAGTGTGACACAACATCATCTGTTACACTGCAAGAGGTGTGTTATCTCCTCACTGGGGAAAGTAAAGCTTTTCCCTGACACAGTGGCCCATGTGTAACGCACTGTCTGCTTTGATGTCTTTACTTTAATGCCATGTTAATAGTTATAAAAAAGGTCCATTTGCCGTGGAAAGTTATGGATTCTGTCTTACTTTGACCAAGATAATGTTAAAAAGTCAGGTTAAATGAGCTGTTTACTTTTACGGTTGTGCAAATAAAATTTTCACAAACATTTCAGCTGTATACTTTCTATCGACGCTGAAAAAAACCTGGGTGTTCTTACACACAATATTTTTGAGGTTAAGGTGCAGATGACAACGTAAAGTAATAGGATAACACAACCGTAGCACTCCTGACTGAATCACTGCCCATAAGATGGATACAAGAATCTTCTGCAGTACATCTAATTTACACACAATTTTCACCATTTTTGCATATTGCGTATTCAACTGCAATATTTCATTCTCTGTTTTGGAGGCAGCTCATAGTAAGCCTATGTTGGAACACTACTTCATTTTATCTTAATTGTCACGGCTTTTGTGCCATCCGTGGAGTGAAAATATAAGTTCAGAGAATTAAATTACAATGTCCTCGCTCTTCCCTACTTTTGGTTTCAATATAATGAAGGGACTTGAGGAGCTGACAACCTCCTTGTATATGATAAGAAATAAACCATTGGTCCTTATATATGTGAATAATAAATAGGTGTTTCCCCGGAACTTACACAAACAACAAGATGCCTACCTGTAATTTTATTAAAAGACCACTAAAAATTTTTTTATGAACAAGCGATACTGTTGATAAAACAAAACTGCTATTTTTCATTACAAGGAAATTAGACGCAATTAAGTCACAAGACAATACCTGACCGTGTAACCCGCTGTATGTACCCATGCCACACTGAAGATCTGAAATGTATACCACGAATACCAATTAATAGACAGTCTTACCGACACCTAGTTTCTTCACTAATGGCACATGCATCTGGTGTCCGCCATCCCGTAAACCAAGTGACTACTGTCCTCTGGTTATGATTCCTTTGAGATGACTCGCTCAACAAACAATTAGTATAGAAATTTTCCGATGAATATGCCATGGCCTACCATGCCTGACAACTGAGCCAGTGACTCAAAGCTGCCGCAGTCCTGATTAACATAAAAACTACCTGTTCACCGTTCACCTGTGCCAAGCTAGACATCTGTTCGCACAGGCATCGAATCTGTTACCATGGTAACAGCCAAACACAGAAATTACCAAATGGAAGTATGTGCTGGAGAATGTTCTATGTCTGTGATGCACACACTTGAAATCTTGCCGTATCGCTGACAAGTTATGAATTATTTACGTCCTTTCATTGTGCCGTTCCATTAGAACAATTATGTTGGTTCAAAGGTGATAGATTCGTAACAACTAATGTTCCCAAATGGTCACTTAATTAGCAGATCTGTGGTCCTGTTGGACCTAATCAGCTGAGACAGCAGGCATAAGAACGAGTGACATTGTTTGTGGATGAAATTTTAATTGGCATGCTGAAAGACCCTTCTGTGATCTCCTGCAATTTTAATCTTTTTTATCCGACAGCTTTGTATGAACAATTCAATTTGTTTCGTGGCAACAAATTAAGTGATTTCAATTTGTGTCGAAAAGACAAAGTAGTTTCAAAAAGTTGTGTAGTACATTTTGCAACATGTACTATAGAGAGATAGGAAATTGGAAGCGACATGCATATAGGATAAAACGAGAGATTTTTGATGTGCTCAGCAAATGTTCCTCAGTGCATACGCAGCAACTTAGTTCCGCCTACCTGTATCAAATGTGGCTTCTTATCTGTTGTGACCATCTTTGACTGGTCAGTGTATTGATATTTCTGTATGCTTTTTTAACCCTGACACACAGCGACCTCTCCCATCAGTAAAAAACACTTTTTTGTGGTCCCAAGCAAGCATGGTCTTAATAAACAGGTTCAACAGTTTGGCTCTATGCATGACATCTTATCTTCACGTACATGTATGCGATCTTTATAATGTATAAATATATACTACCATACTATATATATATATATATATATATATATATATATATACCAATATATCATACATGGTAGTACCTGCAATTTAAGACCATCCCTTCTGTCAACCAAAAATGGTCACCTATAACAGGTGGTTTTAAGCAAGAGGTAAATTTACAAAAAATTTAGTCTGTTGTGCCATCCGAAATATGGTCACAAAAGGCAGGTGGATGGTCTCCAATAACAGTGGCCTTAAATTGCAGGTACCCATTGTACATATCATGATGGTCCATAATTTCACTCTCCAGTGCTGCGGGTTTATTAACACACGGCAGTGTAACTGTAACAATTTGTACCTCGCTTTGTCCACTTAGTCCATACATGTTAGAAAAACTTGTACAGCTCAGCCATTGTGGGTTCTCAAACAAAAGGTTGTACATTGTGAATGCCTGCCCACATTGTGTCATATCCCTAGGTACACAGCTTTGGCATTCGGGGGGGGGGGGGGGGGGGGGAGGACAATGTTTACATTTTTTAATGCTCATTGTCGATGGCTTCCATAAATAACAGTACAAAGTGAATTCAGTCCATGTACACATACAGACACACCCTGTTATAATGACACCATGTGTTCCCTTGGGAAAGTGTTTGATATATGACTACCTCAAACAAGCAAAGGAATTTAACTTTAACCCTTAAAGCTCTGATTTAAGACCGAGTCAACAGCTTTCCTCGGGGCACTTTGCATGCATTGCGCGCAAAGTACCCCAAGGAAAGCTGTTGACTAAGACAGGTTTTAGACTAGACTTGCTGGTATTTGAAAGAAAGGTATCTTCGTGAGAAATTTGAATCTTTAACCATTATATGTTTAATGGTAATGTGAAAACGACTATAGCCGTGATTAGCACTTCAATTGTTAAGTATCTCAAAACCTGTGTCACTAAGTAAATATGTTGGATACCCGAGTGTCTTTATACTGCCATTTCAGCATAGTTGGCTATAGTTCTATTATCAGTGGTTTTTTTTACATTGCCCGGATGCACCTACAGGCAGCTGGACTATCACTTGCCAGGCAATGCGAAAACCACTGACCTTAAAGGCCTGCTGGTACTCTAACCTAGGCTCCTGTTAGGAGGAATCTTATATTTACACCAATACGTCTCTCCATTAATTCAAGCCTCATAACTGCAGGGAACTTTATGCAGTATTAAATAAGGAATATCAACAGAGATGGACTTCAATTTAGTCTTCCGTGCAAGTCACTTTGTGACCTTAACCATGAGTTTAACGTTTCAAAGAAAAACTTTTTGGCATTAAACCAACAACAATACAAAAAAGTCAATTTCATATCAATTGTGCATAATAAAAACATTTCTATTTGATCAGTAACCAGGTGGTGTATAAACCAGCACAGGTCCCCCCCCCCCCCCCCCCCCCCCCCGAAAAAAAAAAAGAAGCCTGATCACTGCATGAGGCTTGGGTGTTATAACAGTTAAGCAATATCAGTAAATAATACATACACATTTGACAAAGTGGAAATGGTAGACTCAGTATCAGATGCTCGATACAATCTCTACTGTTCCCTCTCACGAAATAAAGTGTACCTAAATAGTCAAACGACTTTCAATATTTGCGTTCTACTGTAATTTTACTGCACCACTATACAGCAAATAAATGTGCAAATGTAAATGTAACCCACTTAAGTATTTCAGGATCACACTGAAAAGTCATTTGCTCCTGGCTTTTTGGATAACGGTATACCTATTAGACATTTCTATGTTTGATTATGCTGTCTGTCTGGTGACTGCCATAAATTATCTCTTTCATAACCATGCCTCCAATCAACAATATTTAATACTGTAATCATTCCAATTGTAGTACATGCCATAAAAGAAGCACACACCCCTTTTAATCTTTAGGGTTTTATAAAAAATTTGGTTTTTTTCACTACTCTTAAAAATTAACTGCTTTTCAGGCCACAACAAGAAGGTCTCCGATTGGTCATCCATAATGTACCTTTGTCAGCCAGTGATTCCGTCATCACAGGTGGTTTAATCAAGGCGGGACTGGTATTGAATGCTCCAATTCAAAGACAGAAATTGAGAGTTAATGGTCGACTCACAAATTGTGAGACAGGTGGCAGGATTGTATATGTACAAAACCCACAAGGACAGATTCCAACTAGAGTACAGTGTGGTCAGTATACAGGATCTATCCACTATAGAGGCCAAAATAAGTCAACTGAAACCATGACCTGTGTGAAGTGTTTGCAGGAAGGTCATACAAAAGTGAGCTGCCCTAATGATTGGGTTTGTACTAATTGTAAACAAAGTGGTCACAAAAGAGACTCTTGTGCTATAAATGAGGTTAAGAAACCTGAAGAGAGTGCCACAGACATGCACACTGAGAAAGACAGCACTTGTGGATCTGATGACACCTTGTCAAATCAGGAAGATTCAGATACAGAAAATGTGCTGACAGATGAAAGTATGAGAGACTCTTCAAGTACAGTCCAAGCAGAGTCAAAGCTGGACTCAAAATCTCCATCAATACATGACAGGTCTCCAGCAGAAAAAGAGCCTGCATCTGTTCCAAATAAACAAGACAG
Source organism: Hermodice carunculata (assembly GCA_964020975.1). Classification (NCBI taxonomy): domain Eukaryota; kingdom Metazoa; phylum Annelida; class Polychaeta; order Eunicida; family Amphinomidae; genus Hermodice; species Hermodice carunculata. Next base: position 73,572,598 of record OZ026628.1, on the reverse strand, counting down.
AACACCGAAGGGAAAAACAGAGAAGAAAACAGTCAATTCAGCACCCCCTCGGAAACCCCAGGGTAACAGTGACAGAGTCACGAGGTCAAAACCAGGTCAACCAAGAACAGATGTTCCAAGACCAAACCTGGACAAGTATAAATACAATAAGACTGAAAAAAAGTAAAGGAAAAACAGACTATGTGATTACAACTAAATATGTTTAACAATTTCATAAAGCCTAACATGAAAAAAAATGCAACCAAAAAAATCTAATCACTTACATTTACTTACTCTTAATACACGTGGACTTCGTGATAAAGCAAAGAGAGACAGTGTATTTCAGTGGTGCTCTGCTCAAAAAGCACACTTCCTTTTTTTACAAGAAACTCATTTCACTGGAGAATATGAGATTATTGTAAATTGTGAGATGAAAGGTAAATGGTTCCACTCGTACGGTAGCAGTAATAGCTGCGGAACCTCTATCTTTATTAAAGACAGTATGGACTGTGATTTGATAAGCGAGTATAAAACAATGGATGGACGTCTTGTACTACTCAATGTGAAAATAGGCAGAGATGTCTACTGTCTTTTAAATGTATATGCCCCAAACGATGTCTCCAAAAGAAAAGCATTTTTTAAAAAGGTGGTAAATATTATTCAAGAACACAGTTTAGGCATACTTATTATGGGTGGTGATATGAATGATGTGATGGATTCCAAACATGATAGGAAAACCCAGCTAACTCACAAAAGAAAAAACAAGTCAGAACTTAATAAAGCTGCAAAAATTTTGAAAGTAAGTGACATTTGGAGAATTCAAAATCAAAATTCAAGACAGTTCACATGGAGAAGATTTTTAAAAAACGAAACACTTGCAAGTCGTATCGATCTATGGTTAATAGACTCCACCCTATGCAAAGATGTTTATACTTGTGATATAAGGCCCTCTATTAAGAGTGACCATATGGCTGTGTCATTAAAGGTGACTTTACAGAAAGAAAACAAAGGGCCTGGGTATTGGAAGATGAATAATTCATTGTTGAAAGATGATGAATATAGGAGTAAAATACAAGAGGTAATATCTATTGAAGTGTCAGAAAAACAAAGTTTAAGTAAGAGACAGGAATGGGACCTGATGAAAATAAAGATTAAGGAAGCAAGCATTGAGTTTGCAAAGAAACGTAATAGTATCAAGTTAAAGGTTATAAGTGATTTTGAAAATGAACTTGAAGGAATTCAAAAGTGTATAGATGAAGGTGACCAAGATGATAATTTAATAGTGAAGAAGGAAATATTACAGCAAAAAGTAGACATGTATTATGAAGAAAAAGCACAAGGTGCTTTCATACGCTCAAGATCTGTATGGATCGAAAAGGGGGAAAAACCAAGTAAATATTTCTTTGCCCTTGAAAAAAGTAGGCAAAGAAAGAAACATATAACAAGTTTGAAAACAGAACAAGGAGCTGTAAATAACCCATCTGATGTTTTAAAAGAACAAGTTAATTATTATAAAAATCTATATACTAGTAAAAATCCAAGTGAAGATGAAATCAAAGAATATTTAAAGAAATTACCAGTACAAAATGTTTTAACTGAAGCAGATAAAGCCTTGTGTGAAGGTAAATTAACTATTGATGAATGCAAATTGGCAGTAACCAATATGGCAAGAAAGAAAAATAAAGCCCCGGGAATGGATGGCTTGACTACCGAATTTTATTTGATTTTTTGGAATACTCTGGGCAAATTCGTTGTTGACAGTTTGAACGAAGGCTATAATAATAAGCTGTTATCAGTTTCTCAAAGAAAAGCTTCATTGTCTTTAATATTTAAGAAGGGTGACCCAGAGGTTCTTGACAACTGGAGACCCATAAGTCTGTTAAACACAGATTTAAAAATTGGAGCATATGCTCTTGCCAAAAGAGTTCAAAAAGTTCTACATAAAATTGTCAACACAGATCAGTCTGGTTATATAAAAAATAGATTTATTGGATGCAATATTAGATTGATCAGTGATGTAATAGACCATGCGGAACATTTTGATTTAACAGCAGCAATTCTTTTTTTAAACTTCAAAAAAGCATTTGATATGCTAGAATGGCCTTTTATGATCTCTGCACTGAAACGATTTGGTTTTGGGGAATCCTTTACAAATTGGGTTAAAACCCTTTATTCAGGACTTAGTAGCTATATTGTAAACAATGGGTGGATATCAGAACCGATAAGTCTTACCAGGGGAATTAGGCAAGGTTGTCCCCTTTCTGCTCTTTTATTTATTATTTCTGTTGAATTTTTGGCAATAGACATACGAAATAATAAAAAGATAAATGGTATACAAATCCCAAGAAGCCAGAGAGAAATCAAGATAGGTCAATATGCAGACGACACAACCCTCTTTGTGTCTGACGACAAATCCATTATTGAATCATTAAATACAGTTAAAAAATTTGGCCTTTTTGCAGGATTAGAATTGAATTTAAATAAAACTGAAGGATTATGGTTTGGTAAAGGCAAAAAGAAAAGGGAGAAAATAGGTGGTGTACAGTGGCCTGATAAGCCAATTAAAGCTCTTGGTATTTATTCCGGTTATGACAAAAATCAGTGTGAGAATTTAAATTGGCAAAAAAAGCTTGAAAAATTAGCAGAAATTCTTAAAAGTTGGAAAAAAAGGAAATTAACTATTTTTGGAAAAGTATTAGTAATTAAAGTTTTAGCTTTATCCCAACTGATATTTAACGCATCTGTGCTACCTATACCATCTGATATAATTACTAAAATTAACAAAATAATTTATGAGTATCTATGGGACAGTAAAAGAGACAAGATAAAAAGAAAAACCCTTATTGGTGACTATGAACAAGGTGGCATAAGAATGGCAGATGTTCAAAGCCTCTTTGAATCATTACAAGTAAAATGGCTTCAAAGATTGGTATTGGCAGAGAAACAAACATGGAAAGAACTGCCTACTTTTTGGTTAAATTCTTTTGGGCAAAACTTTCTTATTTTCAAAATGAATATAAATAACATTGGTCAAGTATATAAAAAACACTTTTTGCCTGCCTTCTATGAACAGGTGGTGAACACTTGGTTAAAAATTAGAGGAGTCAAGGAGATTAAAAGTATGTCTGATATAAGAAAAGAAATTATTTGGGGAAACAGACTAGTATTGTTTAAAAAGAAACCAATCATTTTTCTTCATTGGATAGAAGATGGTATTATATATGTAAATGACTTGTTAAATGAAGAAGGTAAATTTAATCAAAATGACCTATATAAAAAAGTTAACAAAAAAGCAAATTGGTTATCAGAAATTAGTATATTGCTACAAGCCCTTCCAAAAAATTGGAAAGAAGTCCTTAAATCGGATGAATGTCAAAATACTTCTGTACACATAAACGAAACGCTCAAAGTCAGGGTAAAAAATCCTCAAAAATTTGTAGATATCAAACATATTAAGAACAATTTGTTTTATGAAATTTTAGTGCAAAGAAAGTTCGAGAAATCATACATTGAAAACATGTGGAGCAACAAACTAAACAAAAATAAGTATAGGTGGAAATATGTTTGGTTATTTATCCATAAAGGTTTAATTGAAAACAAAATAAAACAATTCAAATACAAACTTCTACATTGCATTCTTCCTTGTGGAGAATTATTACACAAATGGAAAATTAAGGAAACTGCTAATTGTTTGTTCTGTGATAAATTAGATAATTACACTCATATGTACTGTGAATGTAATCGTTTGATTTTCTTTTGGACTACGGTAAAACAAGCTTTTTTACGCATGGGAATAAGTAACATGGAAATAACATTAGAAACTCTGATTTTTGGTTATAAAATTAGACAAACAGACTATTATTGGGTAAATAGAATACTGTCATTATGTTATTTCATTATTTTCAAAAGCTATTGTATGGCCACAGAAAAGAAGGTAGACATTTATTTGTTGTTTAAAAAAGAAATTAACTATAGAGCCCAAATAATGGAATCATTGGACAAAGAATTTCATTTGAAAATATCAAAATTTGTTGATCATTTGTAAGTATCATGTTGGTCTGTCGACAACATGATACAATTGGAAGACAGAAATGGAAAATAAAATTTTGTTGAGAAAAAAAAAAAAAAAAAAATAAAAATTAACTGCTTTTGATGAAGAAGAGGTTTCATTGTTATTTTTTTATATGGATTCTATAATAAGTGGAACTGCATTCGGTATTGTAAATTAAGACAAATCATTGTTATAAAACTCTGAGAAAATCATGTCTGCTCCAGGAAATCTTTGCATTAGCACAGCATGTTGCTATTGGAATGAATACGACATTGCTTTCAAAAACCATGATGCAAATTTCTTTTTCATGTCTTGTTTAAATTCAGGTGGTATACTCATCTTCCAAGGCATACAAATTAACATGGAGCCAACAAAATGGTAATTTTGATTGGTGTGGGTAGTTCATGAATTAACCCTTAAGGTGCTGAATCTAGGGGACAGGAGATCCACCAAATATATTGTTGTGCAAACAAGTACATGCACCTGAAATTGAAGGTCCATTAATTGAATGGTATGAATGCAAATGTTTTGACAGTATATGTATTTTTAAATGACATTCTCAAAATATTTCAAACTTTGAATTAAAGAATGAGATAACTGCTGAATAAACATATATATCTGTGACAAAGATGTGATATTTTACATATCTATGCAAAAGTGAAATATCTTTTTACGTTAAATCTAATTAAAGTTAAATAAAATTTTTATTTTTCTGCATCATAAATATGGACCTTCAGGAGTTCAAAGACATGTCCCAGATTGTTAAGTATACAGGACAATTTTTAAAATTAAGCCTCTCGAGTTTGAAACCAGCCCAAATTGTGGTAATTTCAATTTCAAACAGTCATATTTCAAAAACAAACACTGATAAAGGAAATCCTGATACATTTTTTTAACATGTTCTATAGGTGTACATTAACTCAAAAAATAAAATAAATTTATAGTTTGACAAAGTCTGTAAAAAGTTGTGCACAATACACCCAAAGTCCAGCGAGGAAAGACACTGACCTGGACAATTATTATTGTCTATGTAACTATGGGCATTGCTGGTAGTTGAATGAAATGTCTTTTTAAAATGAAAAAGACTCTAGCACCACAATAATAATTCAGAGCAACTGGTGTTAAGTTCTTTGACTTAAGTCAAATTTGACTTAGATAGCAGTTGGCACTAAGAGAATTAACCCCATCATTGCCGATGGGGGACTAAGTCAATAAAGCACACCTTAGGTTAAATGGGCCTTATTTATGCATCAAGAAAAGTTGTTGATCCAGACTTTTTTTCAATATGGGCGGCTGGTACTTGAACTAATGGTCGTTTTATGAAGAATTTTAGGTTGAAACACTGAGCTAAGAGCTTCTGAATAAGACAGACTGCAGAGACACCAACATTCAAAATGCCATTCCAGGGACATGTAAGTGAGAACATCACACAGGCATAAGTAACAAAGAATATATAAGAAAATCCTCAGATTCAATACGGGACAAACAACGTAAAGTGGTAAAAAGTTTCAGCTGATTACCGAGACCACCCCTGATAAGGAGGGATAGTTAGCATCCCTGAGACTGCACCATGAAAGCTGCCGAACACATCAGCCCTTAATTTACCAGTTCGCTCTGGCTAAATATATGAAGCATAAAATACCTTCCATACACACGCCCCACTGGCTGCTTTCAATCGATTTCATGCTGCCCATTAACCTGACCGACAGATTGTTTTACAATTTAAAAACTGTCATGAATTATGGGAACTTCATTTAATTTACATCTGTCTGGTCAGGCTTACATTATTGTAACAGGTAACAGAACGATACAAAAACTGCATATATGCCTCAACATGCTGTTTGAACACAGCCAACTGTTACCATTGAAATTAAAACTTCGGTAGAATGACTAGGACTTGCGTGCCTGTAACAAGACAGGCTGAAGCCACTCCAAATAAATTGCATTTATGAAACATTTATGTGGTAATTGTATATCAATCCAGCAGAAGAATGAAGACATTGCCTCAATGTTTAGGGGTTAATGTTGTGCCATTCAAAATTAAAACCAAATCAATTTTACGCCACTACGTTTGATGGAAAATAGAGACAATCTGTGAAGGTGGAATTTTTTCCCCGCATCAGCTGAGAGTTGTTTTGTGGTTGTTCTGTTATGTTGTGCACGAATCCATTGTAACTTTGCATTTTTAATGAAACGCTTTTGTTTGAGTGAGATGACATTAATGTAGCATGTCGTATCAAACTAGCTGGCACGGCTTTTAACCTCTTCTGACTCAAAATTGTCTGAAAGCCCCCACATGTAAATAGTTGACAGGTTTATTCTTTCAATGAAATTGCATGTTAATGTATTGCATTTTTGCCGCAAAATGGATGAAATAAGACGTATGATGAACGTACACCCCAGGCCAACAACTTTCCCTGTCACGAGTTGTGCATACTTTCAAACAGCACCAAGGAAAGCTGTTGCCTCCGTCCTGTTCTGACAAAGACAGGGTTAACTCGTCGTACCCCAGTTTCAGGACTATGATTCGCTTTATTTATGTTGCAAGATTGTTACAAGATTTTACAGCCTTCTCATTTTTGGAACTGGTACTTTGAAAACTAAATTTCCTGCCTCCCCGTCCCCTCCCTCAAATGAATGTTTGGAAAATGAAGATTTTCGATTTAATTTCTGACAAAAATCACAACTGTATAAACCACTGAATTGCCTATCAAAGTGATTATTACAATTTTCACACACAAACATACCTGTAGGTGTAGCCTTCCTTGCCACGCCCTATCACTTTAACTGAGTCAATATTGTTTTATTAACTCTTTCGGTGCCACATTTTTGACCGAGTCAATAGCTTTCCACGGCACGATTTGGGTGCATTATGCCCAAAGTGTGCTGAGGAAAGCTGTTGACCTGGACTATTGTATTCCATGTAACTACAGGCTTGTTAGTACTTGAATTAAAGGTTGATCTTTTTATAGGATATATTAATCTGTCCCCATCATAAATTATAAGTCAGAGCTGTTTGACTTTGGTTGGCACTGAAACAGTTAACCCTTCAAGTGCTCCTTGCTAGATACAGTCAACAGATTTCCTTCACGGAAAGCTGTTGAACTCAGCCACTGACATTTGCTGGAACAGGCAAATATCAACTGGGCCGACTGGTACTTGCAGGAGAGGCCCTCGCATGAAGAGCTAGAAGGTGAGAGACTGCCCCTATGGCGGGTCAAAATGCAGTCTCTAAAAACAGGTGGTCTTTCATTAGAGGTACAACAACATGGAAAAGATAGCACAGTGTTCTGAGAGACCGGTCTTAAAAAGATATGCGGTCTCTCATTAGAGGCGTCTCTCAAGAGAGGTACCACTGTATAATTCAGTTAAGTGTGGAGACTGTCAGCACTCACGGGGTTAACCTTCATGCATATCCACTGATATTCAATGTATCCAGGATGCAGAGGTGATGGGGTGGTAGCACCCTAACCTTCCACCTCTGCTGTGGGGGTGGGTGGGGGAGGGGGGGAGGGAAAGCAGGTGGAAAGAGTTCCCACCACTCTGACTGTGCACGGTGGTTTTCTCCGAGTCCTTCAGTTTCCTCCACCAAACAATTGGGCAGGAAAGTATACGCCACGATCTGTGCCATTGAGTGATGACTATAGGCTTGGCCTGTTTTGCAAGCCATGTAAAAGATATGGGTCTATACTAATCCGATGTATCTTATAGATTCTCGTACGAATAGACTGCCTTACTTCATGATCAGCACACATATTCAACTGTCAGACGTTCTATCACCAGAGGTATAGACTTTATTAAAGCAGGGAAGTGTCTGGCACTTCCCTGATTAAAGAGAGGAAAACTAATCTGGACAGCCCCCCCCCCCCAGTTGTGGGTTTTCATAAGAGGTACAGTAAAAACCTCATCATAAGGACACTCAGCTGTCTGAGTACACTCACAAATGTCAAGGAATCTGACATAAATGCTTCAATGCCAATATCTGAAAGGGAGAAACTCGCTGTACTGGCATGAATGCTCTGTCAAGCTGTGTACACCTGTATATGTCCCGATAGACAGGAGGCACTGGACGTCAGACTCATTAAGGAAGGTACGAGGGCCGCAAAGCATGTCTCATCTGGGAAAAATGTCAATAATATTTCCCGGACACACACGTGATTAACACAATTATGCCCCGGCCCATAGTAAGCTTTTCAATCACGTGTCCATCCACAGGTCCAGATCTTTCTACAGAAACTTCCTAATTTGTAGCACGGTTAATAAGCCGATGTTTTTCTGTACCAACGATTTGTCTTTTCCTGTCAACCACAGGCAATTCAGCCACTTCAGTACACATGTACTGACCAATAAATACTGGCAAAGAGTAACCTTAGGGATTTGAATGACCACAACATCTCTTGCTTTCTGCTTTATTTTGCTGTTCGTGCATGAGGTTTGAAAACATTGAAAAACTGACTCTTATATCATACAGGTCGACTCCCTAATGGAATCGTGGCCTTGCATGCAGGGATACATGTAGCAAATGTCAAGTGAAACTGCATTTTTTTAAGCACAATATATGCGCCTTGATCATGGACCTTCCATGAGTGGAAACAGAACTCTAGGTTTATTTTTGTGTTAGAATAACAACAACATTATCACGTAAAGGACAGGAGATTCAGTATAAGCAAACCAAACAAATTAATCAATCGATTGCTGTGTATTTCGATGGGGAAATTCCCTCCCCTGACAAAGCAAAAAGAGAAGTAATCGACATAAAGTTGTTGTTGGGGCAACAAGGTTTATCTGATAAATTATGCCATTACCAGCATTATGTGCGAACAGTGCAACCTCTCTCCTTAGCAACCTTGTGAGAGACGCTCTGTTTTGACAGAACGCCTCACAGAAGCATATATCTGCTGAGTTGTTTCAAGCTAGTACCTTGCATGATGCAGAGCACACTGTTCCTGATCAAAATTGCCTCAAAATTCTACGTTATTGGTAGCAATAGTCAATACAGCCAAATGCCACTAAAATGTCAAAATGGCTGGTAAATGCAGGAAATGGCTGTATGTGGGGGACTAAAACATCCCAAAGTCCTTTTGTTTTTGTTTTGTGCAACAATATAAAACTGTGCAAGTCTGGTTAGATCTTTCCTAAAAAGGAGGAATTTTTTGCCCACGTATTTCCAAATCATCGTGCTAACTTAGAAATTGTTAGACCGTTAGACCCTGGACCCACACGATAAGTGAATTTACAAAAAGAAAAGGTGGAGGGGGGGGGGAGGGGGAGACATATTTAAAAAAAATGGGATCACAAAGAGCAGGCAGACCATCAGAGATGTGGATGCCTACAGATGGTGCCACTTTACTTGCCTGCTACACAGACCGCGCATTCCACACTCCACAAGTACAGCACAGACGACACAGAGAATGGTCTGCCTTCAAGGTAACGTTGTGCCAAAATTGTAACTTTATTGGCCGGTGGGAGTCAGTCAGTCCAGTACTTGATGCTGCTGGCGTGGATGTAACACACTCTGGCAGTCTAGTCTTCATTTTTTGTGCCAACTTATCAGTGTCAGGGATCTGGGAAACACCCGCAGACGCCGACAACTGAATTGAAGTAGACAACGCCATGTAATCCTCCTCAAATTGGCTAAAGTGCCAACTACGATTCTATTATTACTTTTCCCTAAAGGCCCCTATTTGTGTTATTTGAGGGATTAGTCGATCAACAGTGAAACTTGAATACCTGGCTACAGTTAAACACTCCAGCCCTTCTAAATTACTAAAACATGCCATGTGTTACTTAAATCTGGCATTGCGTATACTATTCTTGATTTTTTATTTTTACAATATCATGCATTAATGCAAACGAATCTGTTAAATGCTCTTCCAAAAACAAAAGAATAATTTTGTCTTTTACCTGTGCATGATTTGGGGTGAAACTTAACAAAGATGTCCACTAACTCGAATCCTTAACCAAGCTCATTTTGATGCATGTACAGTGGTCCCTGTCTTGAGACACTGTCCTCTCACGATGATTTGCTTGGTACTTTTCATCTTATGCTTTCCATGAAAGTCGACACTTTCATCACCCTAACCGATGATCTTCAAAGAGAGGTTTCACTGTGGCATTCTGTAGCCAGGTATAAACCCTTTAAGAAGCCACCTGTTTTTTGAGACCACATTTATCAGATCTCCAGTGCTGTCTTTTCCATATTACTTGACCTCTGTTAAGAGATCAGCTGTTTTATGTGACCATTTTTGAGGTGGTCTCTTGAAAATGGGGCTTAAAACTTGTTTTCAGATACCCCTCCTTTGGGAGACCACCTGCAGAGCCTGACCAGTGACCACTCCAAATGGCCCAAAAAGACCACTTGTCCAGCCACAAATACCCCATTTAGATAAGTCAAAACCACAAATTTTGTACAAGATTAGTAATACTGTTTTGATAAAATCAGTTTGCAAAAAATATGTTTACAATATATCAATCAACAAATAAACAAGTGATGGAATTGTGTATAAGTACAGAAACACGCATGCAAGAATCTAGATTATGGATAGATGGAAATTGAAAGTGAAGGTTAGTTGTTGGCCTGGTAGCACAAGGGTCAACCCTCCTTTGGGAGACCACCTGCTTTATGTGACCACTTTTGGGTCTGTTCCAGGTGTGGTCTTTCAAAAGAGGTTTTACTCTATTTGGGTGGACACTGGGCCACACAGATACACAGAGGTGCTTGAGGTGGCCACGTCATAGGGGGACAACTGTAATACAACATGGAATATGTCGACACTTTAAATTGACTTTAATTCTGGCTAAACAGTTGGGGGGGGGGGGGGGGAGGTGGCAGGGTAAGGGTACTGGGTTTATTCCTTTTCAACCCTTTCTATACTGAAGCCAACCAAAAACAATTGCAGGTAAAATGTCATCTGCTTCAAGGATTTTTTTTTTGAACATAAATATTAGTGTTAAATGAGAAAAAAAAATCAACAAAAATTGTACATGGGCCAAGTGAGAATATTATGTCCCAGGTCAACAGCTCATTTTGGGATGGGTTAAGCATATATACCCACCCCAGGAAAGCTGTTGACTCAATATTACCTTATTGTATATTAAATCAACAAAATTATTCCAAAAATAGTTTCCAATTGAGGTCTAGTCTATTTAAAATTCACAAACACCCTTGGCATATGACTGTTTATTTTTGTTCAATGTGATTGAAGGGTCACAGTCTTACACCACGGGTGGCTGATAAGGCGTATGTAGTATTTTTTGCCTTGAATTGTCAGATATTCTTTAATTTCTGGTCAGCCTATTCACACTATTGACCAGTGTGAATACCTGCAAATGTGTCATATCAGAGGAATTTTCCAGTGCTCCTAATTATCAAAACTACATTTGAGCACAGAGTATTAGCTTTACGAAAGATGGTGCTGGCAATAAATGGGGGTTCTTCCCCTAAAGACCCTGAGCGTAAAAATGTAGCATATGTCACGCATGTATGCCTGCGCTTGGCATTATGCATTTTCAGCTCATGGAGACTGTATCAGCGTCATCCGTGATGACACGTTAGATAAAACTCAGTGGCTCATGCCACACTGAGGCTGAAAACAAAGGGTGCTCACAGATGTGTGACTAAACGTCCTGTAATGGCCAACCCTTTGCTGCATGCCAAGACCTGCCAAAACTGCCAGGATATCAAACGTCGTCCGCTTTAATATTTGAACATCATTTTCGCATTAATAACAAACATTATGAACTTGAGGTGTGGATCTGGCCTACCAGAATACGCTGCTTGAAGGTAAACATCTTCCATTGGTGAGGGTAAGGCGCTGTCCACTCGTCCAACTCTTAGGAAAGTTGTTGACTCACTTTGAAGGGGTTATACCCAATGATACGCTTATGTGAAAAATAATTCCAGAAACTATGGGCACTATTGTACTTTGGATTTTTAATATATAATAAACAATAATGATGTGCAATATGAAAGCCCCAGCTCAAAAACTTCTCAAATTATCATGTAAAAATCACTCTGATACCATGTTCACTAATGTGGCTCTGTGCCCTTCAGAATTGGGTCAAGGTCACCCATCTTTGAACTTGACTCAGGCCTTACAGGGGGCTATAATCCTGTGCAATATCAAAGCCCTACCTCAGAAGCTTCTCAAGTTATCATGCGGACACCAACTTCACTAATTTGACTCTGTGACCTTCGAAATTTGGTCAAGGTCACCCAACTTGAACTTGACCTGTCCCTTAAAGAGGACAACAATCGTGCAATATGAAAACCCTAGCTAAAAAAAACTTCGTAAGTTATCATGCAGACACCAAATTCACTGTGGTTCTGTGACCTTGGGCATTGGGTCAAGGTCACCCATCTTTGAACTTTTCCTAGCCCTCATAGAGGGCTAAAATCTCGTGCATTATGAAAACCCTAACTCAAAAACTTCTCAAGTTATCATGTAGAAACAATCCAGATGGACGCATGTTTGGACAGACGGATGGACCCATGGAACCTGCGAGCACTATAGTGGACTGCCTTTGGCAGTCCCTTAATAATTGCTGTCACTGGATTTTCCCTTCCTTTGATGATTAAAAAAACAGGCAAGCACCAAGGTGCATTCTCTTGCTATTAAGCTATAATTAGTACAACATATGTGTGTATATACATCTTGTGTTTTTTTCTGTTACCGATATAAATTATGAGTTTTATGTACATGTCTTTGCATGTGATTTTTTAGTTTTTTGGGTTTTAAAAAGTATTACTATCATTATCATTCATGTAGTTATAAATCTTTCACATTAAGCTTTTCCACGACTGATCCACCGAAAACATAAAAATTTAATCTATCGACTGAAAAGTCCTCTTCCCCACAAAATTACAACCCCTTAATTTCTCACCATTAAAAGTCTGCAAGGAAAACTTTACAAACCTACTTTTTTAACTGTTTCAAATCAGGTGGAAAGTTGACAAACTACAGACAACATATAAATTAAGACATTTGGCTGTCTGTCCAGATAACTTTTTTTTTTTCTCTCCTGGTAGGTACCCCACACAATAGCTATGGTATAAACAATGTGACAGTGCTCACTGACCCATGTGTATGGTTACGGTGTGAATTTTGCTTCCATCGAAAAGTGAAAAAAAAATACATTAACCAGTCTGCTGCACAAAATGAATGAAAAACCAAAGAATTGATCTCTTGATAAATGTATATATAAAGCCTATTATATGATTTTGTATTGGTCAGTAAGTGCGTGTGCTTATACCCCTCTAAGTAGTTTGCCCTGTTGTAATTACAAGCCTGCACTCCTAAAGTCAACAATTTTCTTTCATGAATTCATGTCACATCCAAAATAAAATAAAAAACAGTGAAAGTATGCTATAAATTTGGACCAGGCTATGTATTAAATGATATATATATATATACAGCCCACTGGCTGTTGCAGCTAATATGTCTAAAAAGATGACCCAGCCCCCTAAAACACCACAAAAAGTAATGGATTGCATTCTCAAATGAGGTGTGGCAGGCATTTTAATTTAACAGATGACAGTTAAGTTGTGGCCATTTCAATAGCGTATGCTACCAACAGATGGAGCCACTATCCCATGGGAACTTACAGCATTACACACCACTTCATGTGGGCAATGACGGACCAATCAGAGGAGGTAAGTTTGTTTATCCCTCCAGTGGCTCCACCTACACTTGCTCATTCCTTAGCAGAAGTGCACTGGTGGCTCCATCTGTTGTTGACATGTGCTACATAACAGACTTTCAACAAGTCTCCAAAACTCCTAAATACAAATTATATTCAACAAATTGATTTTAATACCGGATGACTGATACACCACTCTTCTGAGTGTGTCCCTTCAAGTCTGCAAAACTGACTTTCAAAATGTGCAATAAAGTTCCATGACAACAAATGGTATTGAGGGGCTGTCTTCTAAGACAGGGTGGCATCAAGTAAGAAGGTTCTCTGGAGGCAATAATTAAAAAAAAAAAAAATCATTATAAATTGTGCTTCAGTACAAGCAATCTCACTCCATACCTGTCTTGATTACATGGGGGGGGGGAGGGTTAACTTGGTGCACATGAGCTTAAGTGAGCCCTTAAAGGGTATTTATATCAATATGTACTAGGACCAACCCTCAGGTATATGTACATTCACAGATTTATCTTGCAATAGTTGTATAACTTGCTCATCCATGCCTACCATATGCTTGATATATGTACATGCAGAGGAAAAAAAACACGTCCATATGTCTCTTTTAGTCTTTTTTCTATCAATGCTGATCCTGGCTCAGACGGCTCCACTCTGGTACATGTTGTTGTTGTTCACTTTTGATTGGCAGAACCACCTGTCTTCATTAGTATTGGTAAAAACCACACAATGGTAATAGCAAATTTAACTCCATAAACCTGCTCTTTGAAGACACGAGTATGTTTCTCTATCAAATTTACCTGTATTTAAAAAAAAAAAAAAGTCTTCATTAGTAAGCCCACATGTACAGTGGTACCTGTCTTAAGAGACCACTCCAAAGAGAGACCACCTGCCTGCAAAGACCACATCCTGAGGGTCCTTAGTGCGGTCTTTTTTCATGTTTGTTGAACCTCCAATGACAGGCCACCTGTACTGAAAGACCACTTCTGGATACGTTCTTGGGTGCTCTTAATACACAGGGACCCAAGTGTCTGTGTGAAATACCATACCATCTCCAATTACAACCACCTCTGTTTAGAGACCATTTCCAGATTAAGACCACCAATTTACTGTCCTACGTTTGTTTATTCTTTCATATCCTCTGTTAAGATCACCCCCTTGTAAAGAACACATTGTTCAGTCTCTAAGTTTTAACAGGGAGATTCCACTGTCCTTATGCCAATACTAAAATAATGGAACATACTTGCTATTAAATATAAAACAGGCCTGACTGAGTGGTTTTTATTCTTCAGGTGGTCTAAAATACAGGTAAATTTAATAGAGAAACATACTTGTGTCTTCAAAGAGCAGGTTTAAAGAGACATCATTCATGGGTCCTGATCTTTGTGGCAGATGCAACCGTACATGAATATTTCTACAAGGTTTCACATACTGGAAACCCTTGGCCATTTGATTTTTTTTTTCATTTTTTTTTTAAATGAAAAGATCAGAATTCAAAAAATACTATAACGTTCTTCAAAAGCAATTCCCCAGCATACAGATAAACAGACAAGTATTCTTCTATCGTGTATTGTTTAACATGTTTAAAAAAAAGTTTGTCTGTGCATCTGAGAGGACTTTGTTCATGGTATTTGCTCACACTTTGTGGCAGTAAATACTGCTGTCTGTCCTTCATAATGCACTGTACTTGATGCAGACCCAAGAGATTAATACTCGCTGCACCGCTTTAACATTTAGCCACAACCTCTGTCAGTCGCTCATTGTTCGACACATTTATGGAAGATGGACCTACTGTTTATTCAACTCCCTTCGTACCAATTCCTTTGTTATCCCATGTTTTGATCTTAGAGATGAGGACGCCATTACTCACATTCCTTGTTGAATCCATTGTGACAGACATAAGTGAAATTTTTCACTTGTCCGCAAATAGGCAACTTTAGTAAGACGAGTGTCGCTGTCATTGAAGTGCACATGAAATTGTGACAAGTGCAATGGCAAAGTGCCTGTCTTATGCTCACTTGTCCTGGACAAGTTAAAAGGCCTTCACGTCAGTCGCTAGAAAGATCTTTCAAGTTCATCCAAACACCAGCGTGCCTGGTCTGAAGTCAGTGGTGCTTTGCGTTGCCATCTTGGCAAGTCATGCTCTATCTACCATAGGGGCAGCTGCAGCATGCTCCACCTCTCTCGGTGCCACATTCTCGACCGAGTCAACAGCTTGCCTTGGCATGTTTTGGGTGCAATCACACGAAGACAAGCTGTTGACCTGAACTATGATGTTATATTTAACTACAGGTACTTGCATCAAAGGTATTTTTACAAGGAACATGAAACTGGCACACGTATAATAATTCAGAGCAGTTTATTTCAAGTAGGGTTGGTACAAAATACTGAAATACTGTGATACTAACCCTGTAGTGAACCATATTGTGATACGTTGCTTGTGTATCAAATTTTCAAGATACGATAAAAACCTTCAATTTTGCCATAAATTATGAACTTTATATGATGGAAATTAAAGAAAATAATCCCTGTATGTAGATGGACAGCCATTGAAACACATTTCACAGCCTACGTCATCAATTCATTGCTGGTGTACGTAGACATGGCAAAATGATTTCTCAAACCACCAGAACAGAGGCTGTGATACTGACTGTTGCGCGTAAATTCAAAGAGTGTGATCACCTCATATACTCTCATGATATCTCGTGATACGTATAGTGATACAGATATTAGCAACAATAACCAACCCTTATTTCAGGTAGTTCACTTTTAGTCCCAGTTGGCACTGAAACAGTTAAGAGACAATGCAAAAACCACTGACCAAAACTTTTACCACTACAGCAATGGAGGAGTAAAAGTTGATCTATTTATTCACGGACTGATCCTGTGTTAAACTAAGGAGCTGGATTTCCGCGCAACTACACGCTAATGCACAAACCAACAGCATTTGTGAGCAGTCAAGTTCACCCACCTACATCTGACTACAATAGCAAACGTGTTATCAACTTCTATCGAACGTCTGTTGAATACACTACAAAGCTGGCTGCAGATGTTGTGCTCTATGGTGAAGAGGGAAACCTATGTGTTACAAGATCGTCTTCTGTCAAACACATATGCCGCACATCAAAGGTCTCACAATGGGTCTAAAGTATCAAAACCAGAAATGCACCAATAGCCAAGTTCTGAACTCTCCCCATTTCTTCCTCTCGGTGCCAATGTCTAATAATATAATGACAAAAATTTGGAAGAAATTCGATTATTTTCATAGCACATTCAAAAGGAAATTTTTTTGAAGACAGACAATATCAGCTTTATATATACCTACCTACCTACATACACAAACTTTCTTTGGTGGGGATCACTCAGTACAGTAAAGTACAACCTTCCCCAGGGCACTCTGAAATTGTCATAGACACTGGTATACCCTGGCGTACAAGGTGTTTTGTAATTCTTGCATAGGAGTCATGGGTCACTAGACTGTCTCTGTGTTACAATTTAACTCCGTATATTTACATTTACATTTACACATATCCATATTTCTAGTATATCATATTTCAAAAGACAAAATTATTTCCTCATAGCTGTTCCACCAGAAAATGCAAGGTCCTCACTGGATAAGTGACAGAACATGTTTTGAAGTTTCAAATACTGGAAGATGTACATCTGATAATGGCTCCTTGTCCCAGTTAAATATATATTTATTCATTTTATTTTTTTAAATAAATATACATTTAACCATGACGACCCACCAGGTATAAGGACATGAAAATGGTAGTAATTTCCAATGGACTGAGCTACATCAGTGACACATCATTTCATATCAAACTGAGCTTCATTAATGACACATCATGCCATATCACACTGAGCTCTGCATGTTAGTGACACATTGCTGTATGTTTGAGTAACGTTTGAATTATATTATGTATATACATGTACATATTTGAAAATGGATTAGTCCTGTCCGAAATTGATTTATTGTGCATGTTTCCCGGAATTTGCAGGTATACAAAAACCATGCAGCAATTAATGTATTTATACATATATATATATATATATATATATATATATATATATATATATATATATATATATATATATATATATATATATATATATATATATATATATAAACCGTAT
Source organism: Hermodice carunculata (assembly GCA_964020975.1). Lineage (NCBI taxonomy): Eukaryota > Metazoa > Annelida > Polychaeta > Eunicida > Amphinomidae > Hermodice > Hermodice carunculata. Next base: position 73,554,786 of record OZ026628.1, on the reverse strand, counting down.
TCATACTAATAGTAGCACATGCCCTAATAGAAGCATGCAGCCCTTTCAATCCAAGTGGTCTAAATTCAAAATCAAGGGTTTTCCTGTAATTTAGCAAAGATGATACTTCCAAATGAAAAACTAAATGTCACTGCAGTATACTAATGTTTATCTAACACCTAAATGAACTGTACAGCCTTCAAACCTTCAATCAAGAAAAGTACTTATTCCATAGCCCAGCAAAAACACTGTCAAGATCTGGCAAATCTTTGCTTTGGCACAGTATGCTACTATTACGATGAATATGGTATGTATATATATATATATATATGTATATATATATATATATGTATTTGTGTCTTTTTGTCCAGAACCACTTCCTAGTAGTCATTACCCTATTCTGCAGTCCGAACTACACATATATATTATATATATGTATATATATATATATATATATATAATATATATATATATATATATACACCATATATAATTTTACTGAAGCTACAAAATTCTATATCTCAATACACCAGATATATATATATATATAATGATGCTGTATCCCACTGAGATGGTACTTTTGAGGGTGTCAAGTCTTTCAGCTGATATACAGTCTACAAGACGAGACGTTTGCAAGACTGTCAGGCATTCATCTTGTCTCTATTGTCAGTCACAATGGTAGCAGGTCACCAACCCCACACCGTCTTTACAGTGTGCCACTATCCAAAAGCATGAGTTTCTATACTCGTCAACAATTTGTACGACTCTCCTGTGACTAGGAATGTTTCCCGTGTACTGGGATTCATGGAAGATAACGAGGCCTGACTTATCCCAGCACATGGTCGGGTTTCTATGCCTCTATGTGTCACAAAGGTATTGAGACATGCACACAACTTACCTGTGTTCAGTTTGCAAGTACACGTGAGTCCAGTCCAGTGTGATGAAAACGTAAAAATCCACTGAGAAATATGTAGGCACTAAATGTAATGCAATCATCAGTAAACATCCACACAAAGATACTTCCAGTGAGCTCTCTGATGACAGATCGATGTGGTCTCTATGGCGGGCAATAATAGGTGTATTACGGGAACTGGATGTTGCCGTTAGCACTTGTACTTTGCTGCCTTATAGTCCCGTCTCAGTGACCGTGACGTTATTAACAACAATCGCCATGTGCTGCCTAGCACTTGACCCAGCCTGTACGTCCAATGGTCTATTGCTAACTGATGGTTCCACCGATGAACAGTTCAACCCCTCTGGGTATTGCTGGTACAGTGTCGTGGTCTCGCAGGTAACTGGTTCCCTGGACCATGGAGCTGAAATCTTGAAGGAGAAAGTGTGTGCTCCGAGTGGTGAACATCAAAGGCCCCCTGAATGGACTGGGTTCTTGTTTAATATCCTGCAGTCACGAGATCAGTGAACCGCGGATGCAGGCACGGAACAGTCGACATCTGTGGCACAATGGCAAATATCAATATGCCCCATCAGTTGTTACACTGTTGTCTGTCGAAGCCGGCTGCCAACTCCTGCTGGGTTCATGGTCTAATTTACATTCGGGGTCAAGAGCTTTCGACATAAATTAAAGAAAACACACACCTGAACACGAAGAGGATAAACTTCGTTAATTAAGAGCTGCTGAAGCAAGGGAGCAGTCAATAAGACTTTGCAAACAATTGGAGCACTGCGACTAATCTATCATCCTTCTATTATGGGTTTTGACAGCTAGCACCCACGAAGTGACTCTCGCAAGATGTGGATAGAATCCATAGAGAACAGGTGAACACAGACGCAATACAAATGTCAGCTGTTTCTCAGAGGGACAATAAAGCTCATTTCACAAACCTGTCTCTCATTGAAAAAATATGTTAAATACATTTTTGAACTGTTGTAATCAAAATTTAAACAATTGTCTGAAAAATCAGAATTGTGTTATTGAAAAAAAATCTACTTTTTGACTACTTTTTTTAAAAAAAAAGTTACAAAACTTCAGCCATATCCCTATTTGCTGCATTTGTGTTCTGTCGACATTGATTTTATGTCACGTATTGCATGTAATCACACTCCCTAAGAATATAGCAGTCAGTCTTCGGAGACCTCTACAATGAGAGACCACCTGCCTTGGAAGACAATTTTTCAACATCGTTGTTTTGTAATGTATGTCATCTAGGAGGGGACACCATTCTTGAAAAAACAAAACAAAAAAACACCCACACTGCATTATACAGGGGGGGGGTCTTTCAAGACCAGTTTCACTGTAATAAACCCCTTCCCTGTACGTAGACACTTATTGATCTCTCAAGAAGTCAATCACCATACAGAGTGCACATATGTATGAGATTATAATGTCTGCCCCTGGACTGAAATGATTTCATTTCCAGGCATTGTCTTCCTGCTACGCGTTTGGTTTTCAATCGGTTTTCTCTCCACGGTAGTTTCTCTATATCCCAAACAAGGGGCGGTCTTATCTTTCTTCCCCTGGAATGAAGACTGAGTCAACAGATTTCCCTGGCACAGGTTTGGTGTTAAGTGCCCAGCTCCAGCCAATGCAAGCTGTTATTCTGGGTCATGTTATAATTATTGTAAGTCTGATCTATCTCAGTGCTGCCAACCCAACAAATTTAAAATCTGGGGGATGAAAAGTAAAATTCCCGGAGATTGATAAATTAATACATAATATAAAAGGAAAACATCGCTGAAATTCAGGGAGGTAGCTAAAAATTGTCAAAAATCGGCAATTTTTCAAGAATTTTCAGCAATTAATATTACATATAGTTCCAATGAAAATGTTGCTGAAATTCAGGGAGGTGGCAAAAATTTGTTAAAAATCGACAAATTTTTCAAGAGTTTTCAGCATAGAATTCCAGGAGTGTCCAGGGTAATTTGGGAAGGTTGGCAAAACTGCTATCTACAGTTTTAATTCACAATACATGTACATATATCTTCATTACTGTTGAAATCAGTCAAATCATGAAAGCAGAGAACATTTGACCAACAGTCATTTTTAGCCAATCATTTTTAGCCAGTTTGAGGGGGAGGGATAAACCAGGGGGAAGGATGAACCGGGGGGGAGGGGTGAACCAGGGGAAGGGGTAACGGGGGGGGGGGGGAGAGCAGGGGGAGGGGTGAACCAAGGGGGAGGGATAAACCAGGGAAAGTGGTGAACTGGGGAGGGGGGTAAACCAGGGGAGGGGTAAACCATTTCCTTTAAGTTGAATTAAGATGAGTCGAAAAGCTTCCCCGGGGATTGGTTGGGTACTCAGTAGTCAACCCATACCACGGAAACTTGTTTATCTGTATGTTGCATGACAGATACCATCACTCTCTAATTCTCATGTAGGATGTTTTCTATCAGATGCTCATTGCTGTATATTTATTTGGTCTTGGGTTAATAAATTTTTAGCATTTCTGTCAAAAGCTGACAAATTGGTGACATCTAAACATTGTGATTTTATGACCAAAAAAAATATGTTCTAAAATATGTTTCAGTACAATGATACCCATAGCTACAGGTTATAATGCACTTTTACATCAAAACCTTGGGAAATAGAAAAAAAAACAACTCTCACTCCCAGAATTATCTTTTGTGTTATTTTTAGATTTGCAGATTTGATTCACCCTAAAAAATAATAACAATTTTTGAAAGAACTCAAAAAGGCCATAGAAACGACACAATTTACATTGCGTAAAAATGTTGAAACAGATGACATTTCATATGTAGGCATTGCGGACGGCTTTGTGTGGTGTAGAAAAATTAAGGCGAGTTCCTGCATGGTGGCACCATTGACGCCAAAACAGATGACCAGTCACTGAAGTGGATCGTATTTGTGTCGACTTTATTCACCCCCAGGAACAGCACACAAAGCACACGACCTGTATTCACAATTTGCACTACATCTGCCATAACACCCCATGGCAGGGGTAAACAGAGAATGGGGTGGAAGGGTATAAGTCTTGTCATTATAATTAATGTACGCTGTGCCAGATTGTCAACAACTGGAAGGAACTTAATCTGTTTTTAATCACAGGTTAAAACTTTGCATTTTAATTTATAAAGACTTGGCACAGTTCTTCAAATTACAGAATTTGCCTCAATTATCATTGTTAGCTATAAATGTCCAGGCCTCGCAGAAATAACAAATCATCCTCTCGTCGAGCAAGACAGGGTCAACTCTGTGAGTATTCCTCCTAACATCTTAACAAACAATGTTTTAGTCTCGAAAAACAAAAAGTTATATTTTGACCTAACTGATTGTTAAGTGGTATTGCTATTTTCCCATATATCTCTGGCATTATATCAATGCATGTGCACAAACCACAAAAAGATCAAAAAAAAAAAAAAAAAAAGAAAAAAAGAAAAATAGTCAAAATACACACGGTCGGTGTTCATTACTTTGGTCATAAAACATTCATTAGATCACACTTTTTGGTCTTAATAGCCAGAGGATATGCTTTAATTTTTTGTTTTTCTATTTAATTTTATTTTCTGGTTTGTCTTCAATTCATTTTAGATATATATTATTAGTTTCAAATTATACGTTGACATCCACATGATGGTATTGATGTGTTAACCCTTAAATGTTTATCAACGGACACAACAAACTCAGCTCGTCTGTTCCATTAGTTAACCCTCCCCCCCAAAAAAAATCAGGTATACAAACAAATAGTTTTCCATTTGTCTTTCACTGTTTTTATTTTTCAGTTCTGTGTCATCAGCGAATGAGAATACAAATGCCACAAAATTCTGTGAATTTACATTGAAGACAAACTGCCAAACGATGACCCACAAGTCTCGGAGAAATTATGTAACCCCGACCAAATCTCCTCAAAAAGACAATTAATCTCATGTCCATATGTCCACTCTGTCCATGTCTATATATTATTGTCTTTATGACACTTAGTACCTGTATGAGTGACAAGGCCCTGTTAGCTCTCTGAGCACATCATCCCCTTTCTGTCATGACTAAGAAATGCTCTCCGAACCACTTATGCAATGTCACATTGTTTCCTGATTGCTGTCACACGAGACAGTATCCCACCTGGAACAAAAAGCTCGGCGTTGTATAGACACGGGGCTTTGTGGCAGGTCTGGTATCCACAATGCATCTGATCATCCTCCGAGGGTGGTGTTATGCAACACATCGTGGCCGGCTAATTGCTCCCTGGTAATTGGAATATTAGTGTACCTGTTGCCACAGGGAGGGGGAAAGTGGGAGAAATTTCAAAATGTGTGGTTTCTTCTGGTAATTACCTCAAAAACCTTTATTTGCCCCAATTGGCAAATGGAACAATTTAAAAAGGTCAATGGTTAAGTCACCTTGGCAGGCGAATTGAGTTGACCGCCAGGCAAATTGGAATATCTCTTGAAGGAACCAAACGAGCACCCATTTCATGAAGGCGTACTTTCGAATTCCAACTTTCGTGAGCAAAATTAAATCTGGTTGGAATACCATTGCAAAGGCCTTGCCCAGCTCTCAATGAAGAATTAATCAGCGGAACACAGCAACCCACAGACCTAAATACTTCTTTGTTGTCTGGCAAAATCCCACGTGCGAAATTTCAATAATTAACATAATCCATCAGAAATCCTGGAGATATCATGGTAACAGAATCTTGACTGGATGGACACCATACAAATGTAATTGCTTCTCAACTTCTATCTCCAAATGTCTACTTTTTATAAGTGCAACAGTGTCGCAAACAAGATTAAGATGCAAAGATGCCAGTCCTTGCTATCTGCCGAATAATGGGGGGGGGGGGGGGCAAAGGTTTTTGTTTTTACTAGGCATTTTTATTTACCTTGTACTAGGGCAAAATTATTACCTGTACCAGTGTACCGAGACCCTACCCCACTCCAGTGCTGAGCTGAGACAAAAGGGAGATTGTCAACAATCCTACATGTTAGGCACACACAGGTACACGGTTGACAGCTCTCCCAAATTTCACGAGAGTGTCCCAACTTTAGATGCCTGTACATCCCAATCTGCTCGTTTGGTTTTCTCATTTTGCCAGTTTATCCTAATTTTACAAAAGTATCTTCCCCCCCCCCCCCCCCCCCACCACCACCACCAAAAAAAAAAAAAAAAAAAATTCCGTTATGTACAGTCAATGTTGCGACTTAGGCAGCTTTAACTCCTTTCTCAGTCTGATGTTTGTTTTAACTCTTTCAGTGCCATGTTTTGGACTGAGTCAACAGCTTTCTGTAATGTGCTTTGGGCACTTTGCACCCAAAGTGTACTGAGGAAAGCTCTTGACTCTCACAAGTATATTCTCTGGAACTATACGCATGCTGGCACTTAAATGTGGCACTTAAATGAAAGGTCTTTTTATAAGGAATATGAATCTGGCCTCTCTGACTTAATTGACAGCAGTTCCTATCATGTAGTTCGACTGCAGTCACAGTTGGCAGTGAAAGAATTATGGGGCGTTATAGGGCTTTTTTGGATGGTCAACAGGAGTCATCGAAATGGTAAAACGTTATCAATTATGCACCAGGCACAAAAACTGATACAGTCCTTCCATAGAAATTGACCACCTGGCATGATTGTCCTGTTCAGCAGCTGACTTTCCCCCGAACAATTAAAGCGAACTATATGTGTGAGGGTCACAATGGATTTATTTGCCCTAAACAAACAGGGAAATTCAACGAGGCTTTGCAGCTAACCTGTCTTGGTGATCATTTCATTAAGAGTACAAATGTTTCTAACATGAATTTTCAATCATTGCCATTTTGGATACATTTATGTGCACCAGTTACGTCATTCTCGTTTTAATATTCCCAAATGTTTAATTAAATGAAATGGCAGAATGTTTACATCAATGAAACTTTGTCCATGCAACAGCAGCTGATGTTGTCCACTAGCAGCTGTGTTGACAATTTTTGCATCATTAATCAGAACAAAAATGTGCAATTTGAAGAATACTGAGATCGGACTGTACCGTGACTGTCAGAAATTTGTCAATGACTTGACAGGATCATTAGATAGTTTTAACAGATGAGAACTCGACTACATCCACCCAACATATCCATAAAGAAGGCAATGATTGCTGAGCCCCAATGATTCACAAATGACCCTTTGTCCAGGTTTCCGGAGTTTCCCCCGCATGAGCGAACACACAGACATAGTGGTCAGTGTCGGGCCAGGCACAGAAACTAATCGCTTTACATCTTTGTCTTCTGATTGGCTGGAAGTCGCCGAACGATTACACGGCTTTTCACCAAACAAGTAACAGCTCTCTGCACCTTTACACATATAAAAATGAAAAAAGACCAGGACGAACAACGCTCGTTCTGGAAGCAGGTGGAAAAATATTGGCATCGCGTGTTGACCTCTGCTCTCATTGTGAGAACTCTTCATTTTCTTGGCTAACAGGTGGTTTTCTCTGCATGTGCTAGACTACGGGACAATGCCGGGAATAACAAGAGCACAGGTATGGGGGGTGCTGTGCATGGTTTCTTGTGGTCGACGGCTTTTTGTTTCTCCAGTTACCACGGCAACAGCTCTTGTGGCATGAAAACCCCTTTTTTTTGTCATTCGGATGAGAGGCGTATGAAAAGTATTCTGTTGGAAACAATTTAATTATGCTGTGTGTACACAGAGCTAGTCCACCACAGATAATCCCCCGCATTGCATAATTTTATGAGTCAATGTGCCTATTGATGCGTAAACAGGCTGCACATACTGGTGGCATGTCATTATTATTAAATACAGTGAAAACTTGTCATAATGACACCATTTGTTCCCTGCAAAATGTGTCAGGGATGGTTCAACATTTTCATCATTTTTGAATTAGTACTTACAGTACACAAGGGGGGAGGGGAGGGGGTTAAATGGGTCTGTACACTTTCACAGAATATGGAAAATGATGGTCAATTTTTGGCCTGTTTTGTGCAATTCTGCAATGATTTTTTGGATAACCATCATTTTTAAAGTACTAATTTGGGGGGGGGGGGGGAGAGGGAAGGGGTCATGAAATTTTTACCCTAAGTACGAATTCAAAAATGAAGATAACGTTGAACCATCCCATAGATATCTGAATATGTCAGATAAATGAGTCACCAGCAATGGAATTTGACTTTCAGTCCCTCAAAACTTGTGTCATTAAGTGAGTATGTCAGCTATCTGAGTGTCATTATAACGAGGCCTCACTGTAGCTTTTCCCTCGGTTTATTACCATATTCCCTAGCAAAATATTACTTGATCCCTTCTCCAACGAGTGATGACCAGCTGTGAGAGACCACCTTTTGCAAGGTCCTTAGTTGTGCTTTTCAAGTTGTTTATACCTGTCACGAGGGACGACTGGTCTGCATTCATGTAACGTGCATGCCATATGGGACAGCACATAAAGCTAGCAGTCAACATCACTGTGTATGTAGGGCTTTAGTGGAATCGTCATTTTTATCACGGATTTACCTTCGGGTCAGAAAAAAAATATTAACTAAAATGCAAAAACTATGAATATTTGATGATTTCACTCCTTTCATGTGCACAAAATCATGTGGTAATTCTGATATTTGTTTTCAGGCAGTAGTTACTATATTACCCGCATTTCAGTGCTACTTCAGCACTTGAGAACATTGTGGGTCCCCATGCTAATAAAATAACCTGCCTTGTATCATCAGCGTATTTTGATTATCAGATTCTGCCATTTTTATATATGAAGGTAATATAATTCAGTCATGAATAAAGCAGAATTCGGTAAAGTTAACTGTGCAAAAATTATTTTTTTAAAGCAGGAAGTGCATGGCCCTAAGTACATGAATGTCCCGACACAAAACGTGTGAAGCTAACGCAAAATCACACGATCCCCTGCCTTTTTTACTGTGTTGTGAGGTGTGTGTAATCTCTATCTGAGGTCCTAGAGAGACCTCTGTTTTCAGAGACCACCTTTTCATGAGACCATTTTAGGGATTCCCAAGTCACATGCTTCCCATGTTACTCTACCTGTCATTAGAGACCACCTGTCCCTGAAGACCACTTTTGACGTTACAGTTGTGGCGGCCCCTGGTGGCAGGTACCGCTGTATCTGGAAACGGAATTTGTATGAAGCAAGTGGACCACCTGACAATTATGGACATGATCTGATGATTGCCGGAGTACTTACATAAACACAACTATGAAGGAGCCATCAGGATCTCAGCACAAGGGGGAACACACAACATGAAAGGCACTCATTTGGTGATCTGCCCGTGCGTACAATGACATTAAGCTGAGTTCCTGATGACTGTGTGAGGATGTAGAGGAGTCAATTATGTACTTAACCCTTGCCTGACTGAGCCAGACTAAATGACCATATACCTTCTACACAATGGTGTCTTTGCATGTGGAAACAAACAACAACAAAAAATCATACACCCGCACCCTCCTCACTCCCATCCTCAGAAAAACAAAACAAAACAAAAAAAAAACAAAACAAAAAAACAAAAACAAAAACAAAAACAAAACAAAAAAAAAAACAAACAAACAAAAAAAAAAAACCACAGGAATAAACAAAATTGGAGAAACGTTAACATCATTGAGCTTGGCCTAGGAGACATAAGTGTTCTAACATATCACTCAAACTTTGATGTTGTTTTAAAATTCTTTACTGCTATAAATATGAAAAAAGGGGATGGTATTTACGAATTCAGAAAAGACATTTACTGTAGTTCCCTGTTGCCAACACAGAACCAAATTAGTGGCATTTTTACCGTATCTCGTTTATCTTTGAAAAGTCATGAAGCTAGACAAGTGCTCTAACATTATTGTGACTGATTCAGAATAAGATTTAAAGCCTCAAAATGATCCCCCCAAAAAAGGAAGCCCAGTCAAAATAGTTGTAACTGCTGGGAGATAAAGGGTCAATGGTCCAAGGTCATGTGTGATCTCTTTGTCTCCTGTCCATAAGAAATCATCTGCCACAGCACATCATAGTAACCACTTAGCCGGCCTCCAGAGATGACCTCTTTCATCTTTCTTCCCTGATTGTCCCGTAATTCTGGTATTTTTCAGGAGCTCAAGCCAATTTTTTCCACACACCTGGACCTATAATTACAATTATTTAACTCTGTGCTGTTTTCACGGTTAATTACACTTGTGTCTAAGTTGGCATCAGATGATAATGTTCCACAGGAAACTATCTGCAGAGATGTTATCTTGCAGACAGACGATCAGATGCCACTAGGGAAATGGAAATCTGCACTCGCCCAGGTTTGGAGACGATTTCTCAAGGTTGTTTTTGATCATATGGCTTCACTTGATTCATCTTTCCTGTAAAAGATCACCTATTACCTCTTTATTGTACTTGTGTCTATTTGCCCAGAACCACTCCCTAGTAGTCATTACCCTATTCCGCAGTCCGAACTCTTTACTCTCCATAAGCTAACCTGTCCCTGTCAAACCTATATACATATAGAAGTACTATTATCCATATTGCACACGTTCCTCTGTAAAATTTTGACATAGGCTGTATTAGCCCAAATTAACTAAAGGGTCTTCAGTGGGTAACTAGTGAACATGTTTCGGAGCCTTTTACCCGTACATGTCTCTCTGAGCAGCGGCTCCTTATCTAAGCTTTATTTCATTGTCAATTGGGACCAGTGCGGTGCCCAGAATCGATACAATAAGACTGGACTCCTATTCCTAGTGAACTGACCTTCTATTCAAGTACCAGCAGACCTACAGTTGTTGTAGAGACCATAAGCTTTCCTCAGTCTGCTTTGGCTGTAATGTTTACCTGTTGGGATTCCCATTTAAAACAATTGAAGTGTGGCAAGAAGTTTTGCTCATAATCCCTGTTTAAACAAGTTGTCAAAAGGATGCATATATATATATATATATATATATATATATATATATATATATATATATGTATACATATATATGTATGTATACATATATATGTATGTATACATATATATGTATGTATACATATATATGTATGTATACATATATATGTATGTATACATATATATATATATATATATATATATATATATATATATATATATATATATATATATATATATATATATATATATACACACATATATATATACATATACAGTGAAACCTCCCTATACCGAACACCCTTGGGACTGGAAAAAAGTGTTCAGTATAGTGAGGTGTTCGGTATAGGGAGGTTTGATGGCATTAAAAGTATATATTTGGGACAGAGAAATGGTGTTCAGTATAGAGAGGTGTTCGGTATAGGGAGGTGTTCAGTAAGAGAGGCTTGACTGTATATATATATGGTACCTGCTGTATGTGGCCACCCCTTCTGCCAAGAAAAAATGGTCACATACAGCAGGCACCCTTGCGGTCTCTAAGCTCATTGCCGCTTGAAAGAAGGCCGGTTTACACAGCATAAAATCCAGGATTATTGTTATCTCAGAGCACATCAACGTTTCGAGATAATCGGCAATGAAAGGGTTAGTGTGTGGTATCTTTCGTTTTTGATGCTGTGGCATGACGCCTGTCGTGATCACAATCACCCAACTTGCATCGTCTTCCTTCCTGAGTCGCCATTCTTTTTTCAGGGGTCAGCTGTGACATCAAATGATGCATTGTTCCTTGAAGCTATTGTGGATGTCAACATCTATCTGGCGAAGAGGAAACAGTTATGATTGGCGGACACTTCCTTTTTCACATTTACCGCTGAAAAGATAACATTTATGGGGGTAAGCCACAGAGATGTGGCCTTTCCATGGGGCAGTAGGTTGAGCGTGCAAGGAGTCGTAGGGCAAAGAGATTGACTCATGGTCCTCAGACAGGCCACATATCTGCCACTATTTTATGGGTATGGTGCAGAATGAATGTTTTCTGGTGTACACCATATATTAACTGAGATCTTGCCAGAGAAAGCGATATATGTTGAACAAGAATACGAGGCACGAATACTGAATTCCCCACTCAACTGCATACCTGGATGTCTTAGTAACCATTGTCTCATCTGGCAAGATACGGGGTTGGTATTTGTCAACTTAAATTTCTCTCATAGATACTAATTTTGTGAGAAAGGGGTATCTAGCCCTGTCTGTGACATGGATATGCCTGCGTGTCCTGCGTGATTGACAGGTGTGATCCCCATGCTTTGCAGCAGGAAATCAATATACATGTCTGGTCTTACGTTCTTTACAGCTGAGAGAGACACACCCTGGACATAAGTTGAGATCTTCAGACATGACGAGACAGTTCCTTGATAGGAGTTGAGATCTTAAATGAACACATCCTAGACAGGAGTTGAGATCACAAAGCCTCAACATACACACCCTGGATGTGAGTCAAGAGACACTCTGAGTATTAGTTGCAAACTCTATATAGAGACACACCCAGGATATGAATTATGATCTTAAAATATTAAAGGAGGCACATACTTGATATTCGAGTTATGATCTTAAAATACTATAGGAGGCACACACTTCATATATGAGGTATGATCTTAACATATTATTGGAGGCACACTTGATATAAAAATTATGATCTTAAAATATTATAGGAGGTACACACTTGATATATCAGTTATGATCTTAAAGTAGTAAAAGAGACACACATTTGATATATGAGTTATGATCTTAAAATATTATAGCTAGGAGGCACACACTTGATATACGAGTTATGATCTTTAAAATGTACGAGGCATACATATGGTATATGAGTTATGATCTTAAATTATTATAAGAGACGCACACTTGATACGAGTTATGAAGCAGAACCTCGGTGACATGTACATATAGAGGGTAGTTCTGAATTTTATCTGTACTTGTATTTATTATTGTTAGTGATGGTCATTCCTGTGATCTGCATCATACACATGCAAGCTCCACGTGAATCCAAATGCACCCACGTAATTGGGTAAAATTACGAGTGTTTACTTTGTCACTGTTCGTTATTGCACAAGTATTTCCGCCAAAGATGCAAAGACCAGAGTACATCAGAAGACGGACATGCTCTGCAGGTGTCAGGTATCTCCTCACCCTGGACACCAACCATTCATCGCACACAAAAACCTTTGTCATGTTTTGCGCAGGTTCCGAGGTAGGCGCGGCACCGGGATCTGAGCACAAGCTATCAATACACGTGTCTTGATAATGACCAGTACCGCATGCATGGTCACACAGAGAGCCCTGGGTTGCAATGAACACATTTACAGACATCTCTCTCTTGTAGCGCTCTCTTCTCTGTGCAGCACGTACAGAATTTTCATTACTTTTCTCCCCACAAAAGCAAGCCATTGGTCTTACAATGCAACACTGCTGGCACACTTGGAGTGGCCACTGCACCTGTATATGCATATCAATGTGTATGTAATTATAAGTAGTGGTCAGATACAGCAGGTGGTCTCTCCGGTCAAATTAAAAAAGATTTAGTCCTGTGTGTTGAACAGCAGTGTTATAAATCTTTTCTCCTTGCATTAGACTGATGTCAACAGTTTTCCTTTGGGGCAAGTTGGGCACTTAGCACTTTTGGCAGGTGTACCAAACCTGCCCCAAGGAAAGCTCTTGACCTACGACATGCTACTCTGGAAGGGCTTTTGAAGGATTCTCATTTTTTCGTTTTTTTTTCATTAACTAATGTTAATTGAAAAAAAAAAATCATGGAAGCTGACGACATTTTACCTCCTGCCAATTTTAGCGTTTTAGTGGGAAAGAGACAAAAGGCCATGTGGCTTCAACACTTGCAGCTCCTGAGCCACACTGTGTTACACAGCAATCCCTTCTCTTGGGAAGCCGTCCCTGCCAGACAACCTTGAGAGACCAAACAGCTAAGGTAGACCTACCTGTTTTAACCCTTTCCACCTTAAACCGGCCAAATCTGGATGACAGTCAAATGTTGTCTGCTTCAGTGTTTTCAACTTAAATTTCAACAGCAATGGAAAAGCAATTTGACTGAGAACTGTACACGAGACCGACCAAGATCATATGTCCCAGGTCAACAGCTTTCCTTGGCACAGGTTGGGCACTTAGCACCCAGTGTGTGCCAAGGAAAGCTGTTGACTGAGTCTAAGGGAGGGGGGGGAGAGTTAAAAGAAGATCCTTTCTAGAATACCTGTCTTCAGAGATCACACAACTCAAGCACCAGTCTTGAGAAACCATCCGTCTGCACACTTTACATGATGTTTTTCCATGTTATTCATATCCGAGATAAAGAACGCTCATTTTCAGACAGCAGCTTGGAGACGTTCTGTTCTACATGTAGGTGATATCATATAAACACAAATTTGGACAAAATGCTACAAACGCACACCGGAAATTCAATAATGAACTTAATGCCCATGATAAGAAACTTAATTAGACAGTAGGTCTCTCCTGAAACTATTAATCAAGAGCAAAATACAGTAAAAAAGATGAAGCCCCGTACAAACTAGAAGTTAGATTAAGTGCTTATACCTCTTTCAGTATCACATTTTGGACTGAGTCAACAACTTTCCTAGATGTAATTTCGGAGCATTGTACCCAAAGCATGCCGAGGAAAGCTGTTGACCTGGACTATTCTAATGACTGTATGGCACGCCGGTACCTGAATCAAAGGCCTTTTTGCAGGGAACATATGAATCTAGAACCTTTTTTATAATTCAAAGCAGTTTGTTTTGATTAGTTTGACTTAAGTCGTGATTGGCAGTGAAAGAGTTAACCTTCTCCCTGCAACAGAAACTGAACACATGCCCCAGGTCAACAGCTTTCCTTGGCATGGGGTGGGTACTCAGCACCCAAACCATGCCAAGGAAAGCTGTTGACCTGGGGTATGTTATCCAGTTAGGTCTCATCTCAGACTCAGACTCAGACTCAGATGACATTTATTTGACACATCAATAACAATACATACATAAGGAATACAATTTTCAAAATTATATCACAGCAGTTACCATTATTTAGTAAAATTACGACAAGTAATGTGTCAGGATGACTCCTGCTAAGGAAATAAGTTTCTGCTATCACAGGAGCCACCTTTGAGAGATAATAACTGATTAAGTAAACTCACTCAAAATTTAGTAAAACACAGTCAACACATACATAAAACATAATCGATTTAAGAGTTACAAACATAGCAGTTGGGTATGGTACATACATTTGAGTATAGATTTACATAGTAATTTTTTATATATCCTGAAAACCCTGAGAGTGAATGAGTATGTAATTTATCAGTGATACAAGGGGGATGATTTTGGAGTAAAGTTGGTATGTAATACCTGATAGACTGTTTGGATCTAGCTCTCGTAGGTACTGGGAAATGTGCATTATTACGACCACGGGTGAAGTAAGTATGATACGGTGGAGGGACTGAAAACATGTTTTGAAAATATTTTGGTAAGTCATCTCTTGTGTATCTGAAGTAAAATCTTAATGCCTTTAACTGTAACAAATCTTCAACTTTAAGAATACAGAGTTTTTTAAATAGAGGATCAGTGTGGGATATGTACCTGGCATGAGATATTAGACGAATGGCCATTTTTTGAAGTTGAAAAATTCGTTTACATGAATAACCCCAGGCAAGGAGAGAATAATTTAGGTGTGGCAGAAAAAGAGAGTTGTACAGTACTAGCATAGTTTCAGTGGGTATAAAACTGTTTGTTCTTTTGAAAATTCCAACAAGTTTGGAAAGTTTATTACCAATCTTATTTATATGAGCATCCCATTTTAAATTTTCTTGAATTCGGAGACCAAGGAAATCAAATTCTTCTGTTCTTAAAATGGGAACATTATTGATTTTTAAATCTAGTGTAAAATTTGTTTTTCTTTGAGGAAAGTGAAATATCATATATTTTGTTTTTGCGATATTTAGAGAAAGTTTATTTGCCGCCAGCCAATTATACACCTTGTTTAATTCACAATTAATAGAGAGAGATGTAGTTTGGACATTTAAATTTTGGGTGGGACAGAAGCTGAAAGAACAAAGGCTCTTTACAAGAGTGGTGTCATCAGCATATAAAATGGATTCAAAAACAGATGAGGCAAGATGCATGTCATTTGTATAAATTATGAAGAGGAGTGGGCCAAGTATCGATCCCTGAGGGACGCCAGTACTAACTGTTAGATTTTTAGAAGAAAATTCATCATATTGAACAAATTGTGATCTATTTGTAAGGTAATTTTTAAACCACTGTAAAGCAATGCCAGAGACACCATAGTATTTCAATTTTTGGCAGAGAATCTGATGATCTAATGTATCGAACGCTTTTGACAGATCAAGATAAATAGCTATGGGTAATTCGCCTTTTTCAAGAACATTGAAAATTCGATCTATAAATTCCAAAGAGGCTGTTTCAGTAGAATGTAATTTCTTAAAACCATGTTGACTGGGATAAAATAATGAATTGGTTTCAAAGTAACTGTACAGCTGGTTGTAGACAACTTTTTCAAAAACTTTTGACAAGGCTGGAAGTAAGGAAATAGGTCTATAGTTATCTAAACAGGATTTATCATCCTTTTTGTAAATGGGAATCACTTTTGCTATTTTTAATTTATCTGGGAATATACTAGTGGTTAAGGATTGATTTATGATAATTGACAGTGGTTCTGAAATTGAAGGAATTAAGCCTTTAAGCAGTTTCATTGATAGATTATCATGCCCAGCACTGGTTTTCGGTTTAAACTTTTGTACAATCTGAATTATTTCCTGCGGCCCAACTGAGGTGAAAGAAAATATGTGATCAGTTGGACGTTTTAGATAGGAATTGTAAGAAGGCTTGTTTCTAGGATCAATCTCTGCTGCCAGTTTAGGACCAATATTTGTGAAAAATTCATTAAAACGATCAGCAATGACTTGTTTATTTGTTATCTGATTATTTTCTATTTGGAAGAATGAAGGGAAATTTGTTTTGTTTTTGTTTAGATTCAAGACATCTCTTATCACATCCCAAGTCTTTTTGGTATCATTTTTAAATTTTTCGAATTGAAAATGGTAATGCTTCTTTTTCTGTAAGCGGATACTTTTATTTAGTATGTTATTATAGACCCTCAGATTTTGTTTCAAGGTATCATGTTGGGGGTTGTCTATTTCAGTACATTTTAACTTTTTATACAATGTGTCCCGAAATTTTATCGAAGTGAGAATACCATCTGTAACCCATGGGGACTTTTTGTGTTTATACTTATTAAATTTGACATTTCTTATTGGAAGATGTGTTTCTTTGGCGTTCCTTATTATACTATCTAATTTGTCGTAATTAATGTTTGGGTCACACTGTAAATTCTGAATAAAAGTTTGACTCATACATGAGTTTTTTACCTCATCATAGAAGCATTGAAGTGAGTAAGGATCCTTTGTAATTTTCCTAACATATTTGGGTGGATGACTAACAACAAGTTCAGTTTTGATACATGTAAAGGAAGGAAGATGATCAGAAATGTCAGATAAGATAATACCAGATGTGGAACATTTCAAACTGTGAGATAGATTACAAAAGATATGATCAATGAGAGTAGCAGTCCTATCGGTTAACCTTGTTGGCAAAGTGATTTTAGGTAGGAAGCCATTACTAAGTAAAGTATCTAAATACTCAGCATACTTGATTCTTGTATTTACCTTAAGGAGATCAATGTTTAGATCACCAACAATAATTTTGTCTGATGATTCCCTTGATATCGTTTCAATTATTGGACTGAGATCATGTATAAAGGCATCGATATCATCATTTCTGTCATGCGGGGGTCTATAAATATTACATAATGTTACTTTTTGCTTCATATCTGCACCAGTTATGTCTATGAATTGGCCTTCCCAATGTCTGCTAGGAGAATAGAAGTTTCGTATAGCAAACTGAAAATCTTTACGTAAATAAATCATCAAACCACCGTGGGAACTACATGTTGCAGCCAAAGGAATCAGTGTATAGTTATTAAGGTGAAAAAGTGAGTCAGCTGACGATGGATTTTCGATCCAGGTCTCTTGAAGACAAATAACACTAAATTCAAAATCATTTTCAGCTAGATTTTCAATCATCACCTTGAAGTTATCAAATTTGGCATTTAGGCTCTGAATATTTAGAGTCAAAGCTGAAAAAGTGTTCATCAATGGCTTAAGATATTCTGAGAGATCTTTTGTCTCTACATATGGAGAGTCAGCTGCAATAGAAATAGCATTTTCAAGGTCATTTTCATTGTTCAACAAATCATTTAAACAGTTTACAGATACACCACCAAAATTTCTAAGTACTTCATGTTCCAGAGAACGAGGGATCATGAGTTATCTAAATATGAAAGATGTATGTTTTCATGATATATTACAGGCAAATTCATTACATGCACCTTGCAGGCCTGACAAATATTCGAGGACTCATCCATAGGAAAGACAGAAAATTTGATATTAAATCTGAGAGTAATAACCTTGTAGATGACGACATGAGGTTCTGAGTACTGAGGATTAGAATAATAAGGATAAGCATAATATAATAAATGTGTTATGTGAGCATAAGCATTGACATAAACAGTAAGCCACTGTACCATTTGCCTTGTCCTGGCAAAAGGTACTTGCTCACAGAAGTAAATGATACATGTGCTGCATGAATGCAGCTGATACACCTCAATGTTATACCTTGATTTTGGTAAAATGTGGAAAATAAAAGCTAAAAAGGAAAATTCAAAAATTGGGGTGACAGTTGACATAACGTCACCAAAAATATATATGAAGCAGCACAAAACAAGTGCTTTTGAATTCATAGTCCAAAGGAAAAGACAAATAGGACAAAAATTGGATGGAAAACTCTCTGGTGAGATTTCAAAAGAAGTCATCAACAAATTCAAGTTTCATTCACATTGTTTTCAATCGCTGCTGAAATCAGTCACGGAGGCAATATTTGACAATCAGCTGCTTTTGCCCAGTTATCAAGGGGGAAATATTCAAAGACAATCGAGAGGAAAGCTAGAGACTTCGGCCAAGCCAACTGAGTACCAGACGAACACTTGACATGCAATCATTATGAAAATATCTACCACATTTCCAAACACGCCTAATGACGGGGAATAAGTAGCTAGCGTTTATGTATACAGTGACCGTAATAATCAAAATGTTATCCCAATTCCAGGCAAAGCACCAGACAAAGCAGTTTAATCAACCACTATAATGTCTTCATCATAATCTACACATACTCTTGTGTCATATTTCACTAGATTACGGCTGTCTGATAATTCAATTTCATTTGCAGAGTTCCATTTCAAAAGTTCAACGAGGCATGACGATGTGCTATGGGGTAATTGATTGGCATGGAATATGCTGTCATATAAAGCTGGTTACCATGCTAACAAAACAAAATTACAGGTAATGCAGTCGAAAAGGTGTTCACATGTTAATAAAAAAAAAAAAGTACACTATATATTTTTTTTTTTCATTTGTCACATTTAACATGTCATCTGGTGCACATGTACATGTAGTCCTGAAAATTTTCAATTTATTGACGATTACTTATGCATCGAACCAACTTCCACATCCTCATGTACATTTTGCCTGTCCAGCTTGTTTAACATTTTTGCAATATTGTATATTTATATTTATAGTCTAAGCCATTCCTATTTGTTGTGAATGTACTTATTTTCACATGTATGCACTTTCATGGTTTTCACATTTTAAGCATTTTACTGAAGTTTAAATTGAACATTTTTTTTCGGGGGGGGGGGGATTAAATCCTTGTTAAAATACCCTTTCATTGTGCTTCTAATTTCATTTTTGTGCCATCAGCAAAATAAATGAAAACAAAAATACAGCAAAATGATGGGAATTTATAGTAGTCTACATTGCAACCTCCATACACTAAGAAAGAAGTGAATTTTATGGGTTAAAAAAGAAAAAAAAACGGATAAAATCACGGTTTTTAATTAAGCAATTGATTCAATTCAAATTCAATTTCTTAACACTTAGAGAAATTTCATTATTTATAATGGCTTAATCCAAATGCATACTCTTAGAAAACAATTATGTAGTTTACATGATCTCAAATTAGAAGTCTAGTGTGCATAAGGACATGTTTGGAGCAAAGTCATATTTTCAGTGTCAAGTGTTGTAAAAGTATACCACGCCCTTAAGATGCCTTTCCTTGAGAACAAGCAGGTCCATTACAGCTATTTCAAAGCCTTTTTTGATATTGAAGAAAAATGCATGTGAGCTACAAACGGCTCCCATAAAACATCCCATGTGAGCTGTTAAAGAAGGGCACTCATTACGTTGTATTTTAAGTGTTTTGGGAACTTCATGTCAGGCACTTACCACATGTAAAATGGTTTAGTCATATTTTATTCCATATTTCTAAAATCTGCATTTTAATGTTGCTGAAATCAGCTTTACCTGTCAAATTACCGGAAGCGGCAAACCTATGGAAGATCAAGGGCCCAATCGCGGATCACGGGAGTCCTACTTCTACACCTAGTTTTTTTTCACTTGATGAGAATAAACTCCTATTTTCAAATTGAAGTGGTCGGAAATGTAACGAAAACTAATAATATATGTCAATGTATATGCAGCAGTTGTTTAAAACTGTTTTTAATAACTCGTTTTAGTGAGAAAAAAAGCAACGTTTACGAGTCACGATATGTCACGTCTTTCCTCGCGCGATCTTGGACATATTTATAGCCAAATTTGGAAACAGCGGTATTCTGCAGCCTTCTACACCTCCGTGCGGTAGAGAGTTCCAAGTTTTTCATTGACTGCGAACAGACGAAAATGCCAAGGTGTGTTTCGTGCGGTGGCACAGCCACCGAATATCCAGAAAGATATTTTCATTCTTGGCCAAAAGACACATCATTAGCAGAGAAATGGAATGCTATTATGAAAATCCCAGAAGAAGTATTGGCAGCATACAAAAGCACGAAGTTGTGTTCAGCGCACTTCAAGCTGCGTGACGAATTCCGATCGTTTGATAACTCCCGGAGCTCATATTATCGCTCACTTTACACGGTCACGATTTACGACCGATTATCATGAACGGAGTAAATACATTGATAAATAATAATTGATTTGATTGAAACACATAACATATGCATATTCTTTACGTCGATAAGGACCTCGGAAACAATTTTCATAATTTGAAGTGGCTTTGTGTTGAACAATGATCATGGTGCGCTTGGCTTCGTTATCAACCGATGGCTATGATTGGCCAGTTGTATAGTCGCTTCTAATTGGTCCAACATCTCGACTGGCTTCGCGTAATGGTGAACTGCTGGTAATGTGGGGGTTTTAATATTTGGCAATAAACATCGTAAATTTGTGAAAATTAATAAAATAAACATCAGATATGAAATCCTGATGAAAAATCCTTTCCAATGATGTATAATACAACGTAAGGAGTGCCTTCCTTTAAGAGAGCTTATTATTCAAGCTCATCATTAAGGTGAGCAACAGCAGGGGCCCTGATATTATTTTAGGCACTGTCAGAGTGCTGCCAACTACTCACTTTAAATCACGAGCGTTGCATTCGTTTCATTTTCCGATCAAGTGGCACAACTGTTGCCTGCAGGACACACCTTGTTTATTGCTTGGCCTCTGGCTAAATAAGGCATCCCGTGGATGCAAGCGAGAAAAGCAAATATACGAACACAGTATTTGTATGATGAGTGGTGGATGCCTGAGAGACACCCATAGAAGTAACTAAGTCAAAGTGAGGTCATTAAAAAAAGAGAGAGAGAATGATTGGGGGGGCCAGCATCTGATACAAACTATATTCTTTCTTTCTGCATATGACACTTCACTATCACATTGTTGACCCATAACACAGGTTGGGCAGACTGTGCCAAGGAAAGTTATTGATCTAGAGCATGCCATCACGAATGGTCTTACATACAAATCTCAGCAAAAGTGTTTTCTAGAATGTGTAATGAGAAACTGAAGTTAAAACATTAAGGCAATGGCAATTTACACCTGGGCACTTTGGGGCACTTTGAGAGACCTAAAATTGGCTGTTCACTTGTTCGGGGCAAAAAATTAGACGAACAAGTCAAATTGCTGCTATACGTATAATACTTTTCAAATGAAATGTGGGACAAATTTGCCGGTAACAAAAGAAAGAAAGAAGGAAAGAAAGAAAGAAAGAAAGAAAGAAAGAAAGAAAGAAAGAAAGAAAGAAAGAAAGAAAGAAAGAAAGAAAGAAAGAAAGAAAGAAAGAAAGAAAGAAAGAAAGAAAGAAAGAAAGAAAGAAAGAAAGAAAATAAATTCCTAGAAAAACAGTATGTCTGTGTTGGCACACAGACATGATTGCTGCTATACATATATTCGCCCAGCTTTTGTAAACATTCATTTGCAATTACAACAAAACTCATATTGACAAAAACCGCCTGTCTACACACAAGTGAGACACATTTTCCCTTTTTTCTTGTGACACAAACACTAAATTACTGGTACAATATGTCACAAATATTTGTTGTTGGAGTCAACATCATCTGTTAAATTTTCTGTGATGACTGCCCCATAGTGCTCTATGAACCTGGGACTGATAAACAAAGGTTGTAATATACGTCTCCCAGGTCCACATAAACATAATAATTGTCTTTCCTAATGGCCATTGGAAGTTCCATGTAGATTTCTCTGGTCGTTTTTTTCAGCAGATGATATATTAAAGCTAACAAAAATGCCCTTTGGCATAACAAAGGTGACCATTAGAGAGGCGTACAATGTTATGGCAGCCTGAACTAGCAGGTCCTGGCAATCACCTGCTTATCTCAACATCAAAGAGTGTGCGCACTTTTTCCACACCTGGCCCATGTGTAAAGTAATTGATGCTCCCTCCAGAAGGATATGTATATATGAGATGTCAGAGACTGGCATTGTCAAGTGTCATCCATGTACATAACACAATAATAGGATTAGTAATGCTGGTTTATACTTTCTGACACCCAGAGTCAAACCAAAGTGGCTTTTGCCAGATGAGAGCAACTAACTCTTTACTTGAATTTTTTTTTTTTTTTTAAAAACAAAATTCAACATGCTCTGAATTGATATAAGGTCTGGACACCAGATTCTTTGTGAACTGACCTTTGACTCAAGTACCAGTATGTCTACAGTTGACGGGCAGTGTTAGAAATAACTTGTCCAAGTTTATAATGTAATCCAATGGTAAGAAATTTTCTTTGCCTACTTGTGGACAAGTGAAATTTCTTCCTTATTTCTAAAACTGCAAAGACAATAAGAATGAGTCAACAATTTTCCTCAGCACACTTTGGCCACAGGATGTGCACCATGGAAAGTTACGGTAAACTGCTTTAATTTTGCTCTTACTTCGCTGATAGCACAAAACTGTGAAAATAAAAACAGAGTGAACTATTATTTCAACATTGTTTGAATAGGAATAATGACCAGAAAGGCAAAACAAAAGTGCAATGAAAAGTGAAAAATACAAAATCTGTGAAAATTAAAAAAAATGTGGACGTAAATCCATTTACAGTATGTCAAGTCATGTTCCAGGTGCACGGGAGGCTGAGGCACAGGACAGCAACCTGAAGGCATTGCCGACTAAGTCACAATTAAGGCAAATTATAGCCCCGAGTCTAAACCAATTTTTTAAGTTTTCGGCCGCAAAATCTCATTTTCAGATGACAACTCATAAATGATAAATGCAACTTTTAGCTCTGAGAGTTTTTTTTTTTTTTGGCTTCACCTGACATACAGCAGGTGGAAGTGATACTCATAGCAAAAGTGTCGGGAGGTATGCACGAGCCGAACGCCTATAACCCATTCCTGGTCTGCGTACGACTCAGTCAACAGCTGCCTTCCTTGGTACAGGTTGGGCACAATGCGTCCCACTGCACTTAAGGGAAAGCTCTTGATTCACGGCATGCCATCAAAAATGGTCTGACTTACAGATCTCAGCAAAAATGTTTTCTAGTAATAATTTCATCAGAAATGCCAGCCAAGTTCTTTACTCTCCCTGCTCATTTCCCTTAACTGTGTATTTCTGAGGTACACATATGTACTTACATTTTGAAGAATCATATTTTTACCACGGCACCTTCAATGTGAAGTATAATAGACAGTCTACACATATATCAACATAACAGACAATTCCCAGTCTTCAGGGAGTAAATATCAGAATATATTACAAAGCCTGAAATACCTGTACCTGTAGGTCTAATAGTTGGTCTGTCATATTGGGGCAAGATGGTAACAGTATTATAGACATTTTGCTCATGATAATAGTTTCGACTTCTTCCTCAACATTCCATGATTTCTTTTATTTGTATACTAGGGATGAAGATTGCAGATTCACATTACATGTATTTACAAAGGAGCCAAATGAACTTTTGTGGCAGGACTCTATAATGAATGAAGAATTGAAGTCTGACCATGATGTCAATTTTTTTTTTTTTTCACCCAAAGCATACAACCTTGGAAAAAGGACACCATTAACACAAGTTGCTGCAGGTAAAATGGCTTAATATTTAAGGTGACAGATTTTATCAAATGCGCTGGTGCTGCCATCTGGTAAAATACAATTCAGCTATAAATCAATTCTGTTTCAAAGACAATGCAGACAATGGGGAAAGACTGTATAGCTTGATTAGTTCAAAATGCTAGAGTTTTCACCATTTGGAATGGAGGTGGGTTCAGTGGTACAAAAAATTGGAAAATAAAATCTTCATCTTAAATCAGTAATAATACATGTACAGTGGTACCTGTCTTGAGAGAACCCTCCAATGAGAGACCACATATCTTTTTAAGACCGTGCTCTCAGAACACTGTGCTATCTTTTCCATGTTATTATACTTCTAATGAAAGACTACCTGTTTTGAGAGACCACATTTTGACCTGCCCTAGGGGCTGTCTCTCAAGACAGGGACCACTGTATAAGGAAAATCAATATGGAATCAGTGATTAGTGGACATATACCTCCCTCACTATATCCCAGTGACCCAGATACTTGACCTTGTAGCCTACTTTTTGTGCACGACGCACCCATGCATCCAGATACATTTGTCTTAAGTTTCGTGATTCTAAGTCAAAGGACAATAGAATTACAGGCCACACACACGAAATGTAGTGGACAGTCCGATGGCCATATGGAGAGAAAAAGTGTTTACTTTATAATCAAGGCAGGCGAACTGCGTGGATGACTCTTCGAAAGCAACTTACATCTTGCTTTGACACATGTATCTCAAAAACAAGTACGTGGTGCAACTTTATGTACCACGCATTTTTATACTTTTCCCTTGCCCTTCTCAAAGCTATGCTTCATGAAGAAAAATTGCATGCCAATCGTAAAATTTCAAAAACTTTCTGCCATAAAATTTGAAGACTTTAAAAAATGTTAGCCCTCAAGAAAGTGGTTGTCTTTTTTTTTTTTTAATTTTCTTTGGCAGAAGACATAAGTTCTTGTATGAGTCTGTTGCAACAGAAAAAGCTTGACCTTTTGGTAAACTGTTATCTTACCCCTACAAAGGGTAAATACCCCTCCTAGCACAGACAAATGATAAATTGTGCACTTAAGTTTGCGGGACCCTTGAAGTGTTGGCTCAAAACTGGGAGGCAAAATTCTTTTCACAATTCCCTTTGTGTCTGGCAGTCAAAAATACTTGCAGATAAGACACGAGTATCTTCAGGGTGCTGTAGTGGGAAATAAAAATGCCACAGACACAAGTATATTGACGGTAAAACACGATTGTTATTTCTCGAGTTTGTAAAGTACCTGCTGA
Source organism: Hermodice carunculata (assembly GCA_964020975.1). Lineage (NCBI taxonomy): Eukaryota > Metazoa > Annelida > Polychaeta > Eunicida > Amphinomidae > Hermodice > Hermodice carunculata. Next base: position 73,529,222 of record OZ026628.1, on the reverse strand, counting down.
TTTACTGAACCCAAGTTTAGATTTTGATGATAATGTGCCAGAAATCGGTTTGTTTGCAATAGGCCAAACAGTAATCTAAATTGCACACATTTAATCCCACATCAATTTCCCTTTCGGAACATATTACTACATCCCAGTAAAAACTTTCACGTTTCGCCGAAACTTAAGTTTAGCTCCTAAAAAGTCAATCTTTTATTGATTCTGAGCAGACATTATTTACACAAAGGCAAAAAAAAACCCCCACAAGGTACCACAACTTAACCCTTTCCTGTTCAAATGGTCCAAAAGGAATGTTATCTGGCCTACTGTTTCAGCTACATTTTTTTCATTATCAGGAAGCATTTTGAACAAAAATCGAAATGAGTCACCAGGTGAAGGCAGCCCCCATACTCTTAACTGCTCACTTTGGCCCAGCTTGTATGCATTACATCAGGGAAAGCTGTTGACTCAGGTTTTTTCTGACCAGGAAATAGTCCAGGGGACTCCGTAAAGCTTGGGGTAAAAATTTGAAACTAGCCCAGCAAGGATCTTATCTATGGAACAAATGTCTGAATAGCTGTAACTTTATGCTAACACTGTGTAAACATTAGACTATATGTACACAAAACAACAGAATGTTGCAAATTGCTTTATTTTCACATCTTTAAATTTGGATGGTTTTGTATTTTAGACATTTCACTGTAGGTTTTTTTATTTTTTATTTTACTATTTTGGACACAATTCCTATTCAAACAATGTTAAAATACTATTTTTTTTTATTATTTTATTTTCACGGCATTGGTATCATCATAAGCAAAAATTAAAGCAATTCATAATACAGTGTTACCTGTCGTATGTGGCCACCCTTTCTGTCACAAAAAATGGCCACATACGACAGGTGACCTGTCACTGCAGGTAAATGAACAAAGAAACTGACTCTTGTTGTCAGAAAAATTTGGCAACACAAGCAGGTTACCTGTCACAGCAGTGGCTGCATATATACTTGTACCACCGTACACGTAATTATGTAACTGGCTGAATATATGCACAAGTCAAAAGTCTTGTAAATCTTCAAATTATATAAACTGAATACACAAAAGTGTTTATTCCCAAAGTCCTTGCTGGTAATCTGATGAACTTTCTCGTCCTTTTCTTGTGCTGGAAGGGCATGTTATAGCATTAGGGAGGAGACTGGGGTATTTCTTAAAGCCCTGGGCTCACAATTAAGGGCTGATTACACACAATGACACAACGACCTGTTATTAACAATTAGGCTTGCAGCTGCTGGAGTCCTGGAGAGTTCACCCAGTAACGGTTCAGGCATTCTGTCTCCATTGTGTTTATTCCTAAACTTCTGCCACTCGGTGCTTGAAAACTATGGCTAAGGTATTTATTCCGGAGAATAACATCAACCTTAGGGTGTAACAAATGGGAAATCCCAATTTCAGGAAAAGCCAGGCAACGAAAAATTGAACTTTTTAAACCAAAGGCATGGCAAAAGAGTTTAGGCATAAAAAAAGTTGGAAGCAAAAAAGACAATCTCCGTATGTAAGTGTGAATGATAATGGGCTGCTTTGCTGATGAGCAGAGAAAGTACGACTCTTGGGATATATAGCCACGCAGACAGTTTTGTGAATTGGGACAAGACAATTAGGTGCATATAATTAGTCAACACCACAAACAGGAGGGAAAGGAAATTACAAGGGGATGGTGGAAAAGAAAGGAAGGCAAGAAGGGAAGGACTAGAGTGAGGGAAACAGGAGGGAATGATAAACGAAGAGTGTGAAGAGGAAAGAAAACAAATGAGGGAAGGAAGAAAGGAAAAAAGGTAAGGTAGGACAGAAACAAAGAGGAAGGGAGGAAGTGAGGTAGTGGGAAGGAAGAAGGAAGCAAGGATGAGGAGGGAGGAGGAAGAATGAAGGGAGTGAAGGTAAGAGAGAGGGAAGAAGGAAGATGGATGAAAAGGCAGAAGGACAGGAGATAAAGGCACGCAGGATGAAAGGAAGCAAGGATGGGGAAGAGGAAGGGAGAATGGAGGAAAGAGAGAAATGGAAGGCAGAAATAGGAAGGGAGGGAAGCAAGGTGAGAGGGAGCAAGGAAGGTGGAAGGAAAGAAGAGGGAAGAAAAGAAGGAAGCAAGGATGGGAGATAGGGTAAAATGGAAAGAAAAAAAGGTGCACAAATCTTGAGTGAGCAAACAAACAACTTATTTACAGTGAGGTATCGTGTTGCATGACTGAATGTCTTGAAGTTAATTGAACCGAGGAAAAGAGGGACCAGGCACCTAATATGTAGAAAGAACCCCAGAGCACAAAAGACCCATCAAGCATGAAACTCTTGTCAACCTGGGTGTATTTATAAGCACATCAGCTGTTCCACATCTCAGTCCACCGAAGTTACAACAGCAAAATGAAATGTTCAATCTATGATGAGCGGATTACTGTACTTTAATTCACAACTTCATCTTGAGTGCTTAATAAAGAGCGTTTCAAATTAGCTGAAAGAAAGAAAGAAAGAAAGAAAGAAAGAAAGGAAAGAAAGAAAGAAAGAAAGAAAGAAAGAAAGAAAGAAAGAAAGAAAGAAAGAAAGAAAGAAAGAAAGAAAGAAAGAAAGAAAGAAAGAAAGAAAGAAAGAAAGAAAGAAAGAAAGAAAGAAAGAAAGAAAGAAAAAGAAAACGAGATGAACACAAGATGCTGTCTTACACCTGACCAGTGGAGCATCACAATATCTCATCCTTGTGAATGTTCGAATGATCCGTGGCAGTCTGTAAATACCCATAAACACGCATCTACACATGTATACTATAGCAGAGGTAGGACAGCCCCGCCTTGTTTGATTGGGTGAGGAAATTGGGTGCCACTTAGCTTGCGTTTTTGCTCGATAATGACTGTAAGGCAAAAAGCCTTTCTGGCTTATCAACAACACCGTGGTTGTACTTAGGTTGTCACTGAAAAAAGTTAATGCAATTGATCATAATTTTTTGGCAGGTAGTTCTGTTGGAGGTAAACCAGCCTCCTTCCAATCATACAGTTTTTTTTTATTTCCCTTGAAAGCTCATTTTAGGACTACTTTTGAAATCACCCACAATGTAATTTATTTCCGAAAATAAAATGAATCCTGGCTTGCAAGACTACCCAATGGGATCACTAAGCTATGGTGTGGGATCACTAAACTGTGGTGTGGGATCACTAAGCTGTGGTGTGGGATCACTAAGCTGTGATGTGGGATCACTAAGCTGTGGTGTGGGATCATTAAGCTGTGGTGTGGGATCACTGAGGTGTGGTATCACTAAGCTGTGGTGTAGGATCACTAAGCCCTGGTGTGGGATCACTGAGGTGTGGTGTGGGATCATAAAACTGTGGTGTTTCACTGTGAAGTACAGATACCCTGAAAAGTACAAAGCAAAGGGAGCAAACAAACATGGCCTGACAAGACAGGTGCTGCCTCCTAAGGGGGGTCTCTCAGAAGAGGGGCCACTGTAACTGGAGACAGACACACTGCAGTTTAATGTCCAAATGTCACATAATGTAATACCAGGTCCCCATAAGGCAAGGTAAATAATGGATGACATCTATGAAAATGGTACGTCAAAAATCAGTCTCAGTCCAAAAAAAAAATAAGGATAATGCCGGGAAAACACATTCAATTTATAGATTTATAATATAATGGTTGGAATGACCTTAAGACCCCCTTGGCCAGGTAAAAATAGGATGACATTAAAGCTATTCTAACAAGAAACATGAATCTAGCACCCTTATTATAATTCAGAACAGTTTGTTTTAAGCAATTTGACTTTTGTCGCAGTTGGCACTGGATTAAGAGACCACCCCTTGGTCATCACTAAGGATGGTCTTTTAAGAGAGGTTTTGCTGTATGTATATTTTTTTTTCTAAAGAAGCATGGAGCTAACAGTTTCCAACTCATATTTTATGCTGAACCAAAAACTACCAGAATGTGGCATTATAGTTGAAAAATGAATGCCTCAGTTCCTGTTCAGTCAAGTAAACAGAACTATAGTTTCCTCAAAACACAATGATTTATACGGGAAGTTCAAGTACAAGATATGGAAAAGGAAAAAGACTTCTCATTTGGGATCATTTAAACTACAGTGGTACCTGCAATTTAAGACCACCCCTAATGCCAGACAAAAGTGGTCACATATGACAGGTGGTCTTTCATTGCAGGTAAATTAACAAAGAAATAAAAGGCCAATGTCTTGAAAGAGTGGTCTTAAAAACTAATGTGGCCTCTCATGACAGGTGGTCTTTAGGGCAGGTACCACTGTATATATTTTCGATAAGTATACATTTGGATTAATCTATTAAAAAATGAAAACTCTGTGTGTGTAAAAAAATTAAATTCTAATTGCTCAATTCAGAAACTTCAATTTTATCTGTTTTTGTGGAAAAACAAAACAAAACAAAAAAAATAGCACAAACACCAAACATGGGAAACATTGTTTTCTTATGTGAAATGAAATAATACACTTCTCAACATGTTTTCAGAGCCTATTATGGGTAATAGGCTCTGAAACATTTTGAGTAGTTACCCGCTGAAGACCTTTTAATTTATTTAGGCTGATACAGCCTACGTCATAATTTTACAGAGAAACGTGTGCAATATGGACAATAGTAAAGAGTTCGGACTGCGGAATAGGGTAATGACTACTAGGAAGTGGTTCTGGGCAAAGAGACACAAATACAATTCTAGCAGAAAAACATTAAGGTACCAGATGGTCACTATAGACAGATATTAAACATTCATACATTAGAATCATAGAGTATGCCACACCCATAAGTCCCCCCCCCCCCCCCCCAAAAAAAAGAAAGAAAATGATTCTATGATCACTTAGGTTTTAATACATTAATACGCTTTTGTCAACAAAATACATAAATTTAAATTAGCTGCCACACAAACAGGCTCTAGTGTAGGCCCGTGCACAATAAATTCGTGCAACCCAATTATTCATGGGTTACACAACACTACAGTTTAAAAAAAAAAATGCATAACCTTTTCTCATTTTGCATGACCCACTTTAGAGCACTGTAAGTCTTCTCATGGACAGTTGTGTCAATAGGAAATGTGTTGTCCCGCTGCTGCACTGTGCAATCTGGGCCCAAACGAAACTATGGATTACACAATCTGTCCAGCAGGCCTGCTGGGAGTATCCAAAACAAAAAGTCGGCAGCTGATAACCTCAATTTCTAGCCAAATTTGGCTGGTGGCAGGTGCCAAGTTTGAGCCCTACATATTGAGAAAAGTAAGACAGACGGTATATCTTTTTCAATGAAATGAAACAAAGCAAAACCAACCAAGCAAACAAAAATTATAAGAATAAATAAATAAAATAAATAAATACACAATTTTTAAAAGGAGAAGCAGAAAATGAGTTAAAGATTATTTTAGTTATACCTTCTGGTAATATTCAATTTAACGAGGAACCATTGCATATTGAAATATGGGTGTCAAGTCTCTCAGAAGCGGGCTCCAACACACAGAGTAAACACAAAGCTTGATTTCCTCAACATGCCCTGGCATTCAAAGTATACCTCACCATGACAAACAAAGATATAGACCGGGGCAGTAGGCTGGAAGAATTTTTTTCTTGCCTTTTGTTTCAGATCTGGACAAAACCCTGCAGGACCAGGATGCCTTTGTATCTTTTAATATCTAGACAAGTCAATGACTTTCATCTAAATGTGACGCAATAGAATTATGTCCACCAGGTCATTTTCACATTTTTACAAATTCCTCTAATTTTGCTGTACTCTAATTTCTGTGTATTTTTGCTGATGACACAAAACCATGACCACAGTAACATAGTATTTTAACGTTGTGTGAATGGGGATCATATCCAAAAAAAAAAAAATTAAAAACTACAGTAAAATGTCAAAAATGCAACCAAAAAAATATGAAAATTTAAACATGTGAAAATAAAGCAATTTTACAGTATACCCCATGTAAATTTCCTGTTTGCGGTCAAAATTAAGTCAAATCCAATGAATGCACATGGGTATACAACTTCCTATACAGGTATCCAAAATAAAACTTGTCATGTAAAAGCTCCAGTTCCCCAGCCTGACAGCTATTCGTCCTGCTCCTACTGCTACCACCTGTACTGACACCACTGACTGATGCCAAACAGTGTGCACAAAATTTATGCAGGACTGGGAAGGGAACAAATTGTTGGTCTACAAATAAGCATAAGGAAAGGGTTGGCCTATCTACTATTCTTGATGCTTTCTATTAATGAATAATTTTAGAAAAACTACGACGCAGGGGACATTTGACACCCTTTGCTTTTAGTATTACGCAGTTTAAACAGGAACAAGCCAGCAGAAAATGGTTAACAATTAATGGTAAACTTTATACGGATTACTGGTTGAATATAAGGGGATTAATGGTTTACTATATAGGGATCAACAGTTAACCAAATAGGGGTTATCAGTTAACTATGTAGGGATTACAGGTTAATTGTACAGATTAATAGTTAACCACATAGGGATTATTGGTTAACCATACAGGGATTAACAGTTAACCATACAGTGATTACTGGTTAATTATACAGGGATTAATAGTTAACCATATATGGATTACTGGTTAACTATATAGGGATTAATAGTTCACTATACAGTGATTATTGTTTAACATCCAGGCATCTACTTTGTTGTGCACAGAGTCTCTGCAACAACCCTTGACATGCACGAGTCCCTCGGCAACATTAGCACATAATTTGTAAAAGGTTGCTATAATTGAATAATTTCAGCCGTGTGAATAATGACCTGTACATGTGGTAGTCCACAGACAACCATTTCTTAATGGAAAAACTTCCCCCGGCAAAAAGCTCAAGTGAGTCATTGATTATTACTCCTTTCTGTACTGAGTTGTTTAATCTGTAATGGAAAGTAGCTGCAGCAGTGCTACAAAACATCCCTCCGTTCTATGATGGAGTGAGGAACCATGCCACTGTTTGTTGTTCCTGGACCAGCGAAGACTTAGAGGAGCGTTATATTGTATCCTACATGACAACACTTTCAATTATAATAATTATAAACAAACAAGTGTACGACTTCTGGCATTGGATTCCCACTTCGCAGAGAAATGAAGTCATATTAAGTGCTGTCAAAAGTTTGTGCTGTTGCTGAAAACACAGTGAATCCTCTTTATAATAGCGTTAAGACATCTGACACATTTCCTTATGGGGAGTGAAACAGCACACTTCGAGCAGCAAAAGTGTACATGTATTTTGAATTTTTGATAAGGGTTTTAGTTCAAAATTTACAGAATGTTTAAATTATAGTAATCTTTCTTTATTTTTTTTAAATTTAAACATCAACAAAATTAGAACTAAGCCCTTTTTAAAAAAATATTTAAAATTTGGTTTTGGAGAGCATTATGTGTTCTTTCATTTGACACTATAAACTAAATCTGCTTTTTATTTTTTGAAATACTATTTTAAATTCTATGCAAAATTTAAAAACTTTAATTAAAATTTAATTACATGAATAGCAATACTTAAGTTTCACATTTTGTACCAGAATCAAACTTGATGTTATGTTTTCGTTCAGAAAATATATACTTTTTAGGGTATTAGATGGTAACCGTAGAGAGAAAGTAAACATTTATACACGAGTCATAAAATATACAATGCTCTTAAACCTTGCATGAAAGACCCCCTGTCTCAACAGAGCACAATTTGGTTATATGTACAGGAGGTCTTGAAGTACAGGTTTCACTTTCACTTTAGTGCTGTTCTGCATTGTTAATTCTTCTGGGGAGCAGGGAGACTGAACGGGAAACAATTCAGGATTTGATTGAGGGCTGAACAGGCAGGTGCACAATGACAGGTAACAATGTAACCACATCACAAAATAACCGAGAACATTTAAACACCTACAGCAAAGAAAACAGACAAAGAATGGACACGCTACATTTCAATCATCTGTCCATTTCTGACTGGGAAGTAGGAAGTTCTCCTCATCAGCTATATGAGCTGAACAATTCGCGCATGTCATAATGACAAGACGCAACAGTATAATTGCACACACAGTCGCAACATGTTAATATCAATTAAAATAATATAATGGCCTATTGATGTGACATTGAGAGGTACTGGTATGTTTTTCATGATTAGGAATACTGTTAATCAGGCCAATTCTCATGATGAGTTCACCGATGTATGGTAAACGTTTCTCCCTAATGCACCGTCAGCATCCGACTTATTTGTTGCGCTTCATTTCAGGTACAGTGTAACCTGTAATAATGAGACCTCCCTTTCCATAGTGTGACATATTGTACTCAATGGCACAGATCTTACGTTTGAAAGACACCGTGTCCTGAGGATAGTTTTATCCATTTTGGTCATAATTTTTCCGTGACAGAAAGATTAAGTTAGCATATATTTACAAACGATTCATGGCAAATGGACATGGCTGGGTTCTGTGTTGCCTGTCTGTAAACCTTTCTTCCTGTGACTGCAGACTGAGTCAACAACTTTCCTTGGGTTGGCTTGGGCACTTAACTTATTCCATACTATTGTTACAGGCCTTGGTCAGTGGTTCTGGCACTGATTTAAGACTATAGGCATGTTGGTACTTGAACGAAAGCTCTTTTCATGAAGAATTTAAATATGCAATTGTCGTGTTAAATCTAGGTAAATATACAGAAAAATCAGGGACTGGTATGGAATGAGTTAAAACACCCAACCCACACCAAGGAAAGCTGCTGACCAGGGACATGTCATCTTGATCAGCTTCACCTACAACTCTCACTCCCATTGTTGTCCATTACTGTTGAAATTAGTCAAAGACTTTGAAAGAGACATTTGACTGCCAGCTGATTTTGACTGGTTTAAGGCATAATGTGCAGTCATGCTTCAGCTGCACTTCCAGCAGTAGAAGCAAGACCTGCTAGAAGTGTAAAAACCTTTGACTAATGAGAGGGACTGGCCTGGTGGTAAAATAAAAATTGTAGCTTGTTTGAGACATGACAGCAAATTTATCAGAAAATTCCAACACGGTCTTCACTAATACATGCCAATAGATTGTACCCATTTGCAAATTTCTACATGAAAAGTGAAGACATTTTAACATTTGGCTGATTTTTGGTGAATGGGATCAATAATCTACATTTATAGACATGTTGGTACTCACATGAAAGCTCTTTTTGAAAGCAATTTCAATGTACAGTTTTTGTGTAATTTAACCTTGTCCAGTACAATTCGCCCTTAAGCACCAAGATATAGATTAAATTGTAGGCTGCTTTAATATTTTTACTTAAACTCCCTGTAAATAGAAAACATTTTTGCTGTTGCACATCTATAAGATCTACCATGATGCAAGTCCCAGGATCTATAAGATCTATCATGATGCGAGCCCCATCATCTGTAAGACATATCATGATGCAAGTCCCAGGATCTAAGATCTATCATGATGTGAGCCCCAAGATCTGTAAGACCATTCATGATGCAAATCCCAGGATCTATCAGATCTATCATGATGCAAGCCCTAGGATCTATCAGATCTATCATGATGCAAGCCCCAGGATCTATAAAATCTATCATGATGTGAGCCCCACAATCTGTAAGACCATGACGCAAGTCCCAGGATCTATCATGATGCAAGCCCCAGGATCTATAAAATCTATCATGATGCAAGCCCCAGGATCTATAAAATCTATCATGATGCAAGCCCCAGGATCTATCAGATCTATCACGATGCAAGCCCCAGGTCAACAGTTTTCATTGCTATGGACTGTGCACATTGTGCCCCGCTCACACTAAGCCAAGCTGTTGAGTCAGTTTTGTTTTGGCCAGGGTGAAACAGCACATGGCTGAAATATGACTTGAAATATTGGTTGGCTTGTACAGTTTTAGACCCGTAAATTAACCATCAATCAATGCAGGCTGATCAGCCAGACTTCCTATACTTCGGAAGTGAGCACATCCTTTATGATCAATTCACCATACATTTTTTATAAGCAGACTTGTAATTATAATGCCACAGATGTCATTAGTGACAAAAGTGCAGTTCATCAATTTAATTATTTTGATGCCACAGTCTCAAACACTTTTCTATTTGTCTCTAAATTTTGTAACTTTATTTCATAGGTTAACCCTTTCATTGTCAATTTTGACCAATGTCGTTGTGCTTTGAATCAATGTAAGGATACCAGATGCATAGTCCTTGTAAATAAAATTTAAAATAAGTATAATAAACAAACAAACAAGTAAATAAATAAATAAACTGATTAAATAATCAATTAATAAAGTAAGTAAGATAAAAAAAAATAATATATGCATGGATGAATAAATAAATCAATAAGAGAGGAGAGTCTTACCTTACAGATGCAGAGCTAGTCAGACCTGTCTTGTAGTAACACTTCCCGAGTATCTGACTTCGTGTACAAACTCACACCACATGTATACGTACTTCTGGTACCCTGCAAGTCAGAAACGAGAAAATATACAACATGCTTCTGTCAAACAGTTTGCATGATCAAGTATACAGTAATACATCTTATGCAGCGATGATTTCAAATAAAAAAGAGAAAGATTATTAGCCCCTTCTGCACACAGGGCACATCCACGAGTGACCTTCCCACCAAGTCCATCCTGTGAAAATATAATATTCCCACGATCTGGACAAACAGCAAACTGCAGAAAACGACATGAAATTTGCTCCTCACCTCTTCTGATGTATTGTCATGTGTCATCAAAATACGTTAACGGAGACCTGAAAATCACTTAACAGACTTACCAGAGCATATTGATTGGTCTCCTCAACACCCTTAATTGTCAAAGTGCTGCTGGTTTGTTAAATCCACCGACAAGGAAGACAGATATATAAATCAGACGCCACCCACTCACGTCATGTTGACCATATGTGTTGTGTTTAATAAATGCTCGATTTCAGTTGTTTCCTATTTTTAAAACCGGAACAAACCTGACTGCACTTTTGATATTTTCAAGGCAACAAAACGGAAAGTGAAATTGTATTTTCAAACAGACTAATAGCTCTGAGTACAGTGTTCCCTCCTTTGAGAGAGTATTCATAGGCTAAGCCCAAAAGTGGTCTCGCAAGGAAGCAGTCCCCAGTCTCTTAATGGAACAGCCTCTCAATGGAACAGTCTCTTGAAGGAGCAGACCCTCAATGTAGGTCTCTCAATGGAACAGTCTCGCAAGGAAACAGTCCCAGTCTCTTAATGGAACAGTCTCTCAATGGAACAGTCTCGCAGGGAAGCAGTCCCCAGTCTCTTAATGGAACAGCCTCTCAATGGAACAGTCTCTTGAAGGAGCAGACCCTCAATGTAAGTCTCTCAATGGAACAGTCTCGCAAGGAAACAGTCCCAGTCTCTTAATGGAACAGTCTCTCAATGGAACAGTCTCTTGAAGGAGCAGACCCTCAATGTAAGTCTCTCAATGGAACAGTCTCGCAAGGAAACAGTCCCAGTCTCTTAATGGAACAGTCTCTCAATGGAACAGTCTCGCAGGGAAGCAGTCCCCAGTCTCTTAATGGAACAGCCTCTCAATGGAACAGTCTCTTGAAGGAGCAGACCCTCAATGTACGTCTCTCAATGGAACAGTCTCGCAAGGAAGCAGTCCCAGTCTCTGAATGGAACAGTCTCTCTATGGAACAGTCTCACAGGGAAGCAGTCTCCAGTCTCTTAATGGAACAGTCTCTCAATGCAACAGTCTCTCGAAAAAGCAGACCCTCAATGTAATAGTCTCTCAATGGAACAGTCTCTCAATGGATCAGTCTCTTGAGGGAACAGTCTCTCAAGGGAAGTTTCTCAACAGAACAGTCTCTCAAGGGCACAGTCTCTCAATGGAGCAATCTCTCAAGGGAGCAGTCTCTCAAAGGAGAGATTACTGTACGACTTTAAAATTAATCAAGGTAAAAATGTTCAAAGGTTTTCTGGCATAAAACAAAGCCCATCAGCATTTTGAACCAAATAACCAGCATTACAGTGGAACCTGCCTTGAGTGACCACCCTTCACTGACCAATACCTGAGGAAAAGCAGGTTTACAAAGAATAGGAATCTGGTATTTTATGTCAGTTCAGTCTACATGGACATTTTTTAAAAAAAACTTTTGTCCAAGTTGGCAATGAAAGTTAAATTTGAGTAAAAGATACACTGTTAAAAGTGGTAGTGAATATTTGTAACATTGACAGGGTTAACACTTTCTGTGCCTAATTTTGGACTGAGTCAACAGCTTTTTTCATCGTGCATTGGTTGCCCCCAACAAAAGCTGTTGACCTGTGAGATTCTCTCCGGAACTATACGCATGCTGGTACTTGAATGAAAGGTCTTTTTACACAAGGAATACAAATCTGGGATCCTAATGACAATTGACACTAGTTTGATTTAAGAAGATCAACTTAAGTCATGATTGGCACTGAAAGAGTTAATTCGGTATTTCCTGCGTACCCACTGACTGCAGTGAGCTTGTCACCCCTCCATGCAACACAAAATCTACAAAAATTACACTGAAGCTATATGCACCTACTGAGCAGGGACACACTGAACCATGAAAATGGAAAACAGGAAAGATTTTTATGTATGCTATGACCAATGTCAGCCAAACATTGATGTATGTTTGAGGAAATGACAAAATTAAATTGGCTCCAGAGTAACTGTTCAGCTCAGAAAATACAGGTAAGGAAAGGAAAAGAAAGGGAAAGCAAATGGAAACAAAACAAAATAAAATAAAGTTTTAAAAAAATAGAATACTGATCATCCTATATGTGACATTGAGTGAAATAAAACGTTAATCATGTATGTTCAAATTCGTCCCAAGCATAAGTTTTATATATTAACACCCAATGTGTGAATAACATGTAAAAAGTTAAGCTTTGCATGTATCTAACTATATATATATATATATATATATATATATATATATATATATATATATATATATATATGATTATTCACAGTGACTTGTCTTCATAATTTCGATTTTGAAGTCAGTGCAATCTGGGCTTAGTTCTGTTTAGTTTAGTTAAAGCAAAACACTTCCCAGCACTTGCTTCCAAACAAAAAAAGCGTTATATGACACACAAATGTTTCGTCTTCTGAAGGGCCAAGGAAGTTACTTTCCTACTGAAACATCTGCAGCTGATGCACAACGTGCTAGGCACTGCAAAACCCACCAACAAAGTTTCATCAAAATGTATACATATAAAAATAAGCTCATTTAAAATACTCTATGTACTGTTTCTGTGTCATTTACTCGCCAGTATATCTTGGTTTCCATGTATGGTGAGTCGGATGCAATTGATATTGCATTTTCTAAATCTGGACTGTCTGAGTTCCGTAAATTGCTTTAATTTCACTGTGCTCATATTTTTGCATATTCTGCTGATGACATAAAACTGTGAAAATAAAAACACAGTGAAATAGTATTTTAACATTGTTTTAATAGGAATTGTGTCCAAAACAGTGAAATTAAACTATAGCAAAATATAAAAAATACGAAACCCTTGAAAACTAAAACACGCAAAATTAAATCAATTTACAGTATTTCTGCAACTGTTCCCAGGGAAGCATGCCCTCCAGACCCCAGCACAGGTAAACTGTTGTCAGCTTCACCTGACAGTGACTCCCAAATTTCAACCTCCACCGAGCTGAAAAACAATGCAACTTAGTCATTAACCAATGAGGTAATTCACCACTAAAATACATGAACTTGTACTCATCTCATCGTAAATCTGGGAAATAACGTCTCCTAATGACATACATCCATGCAATTGGAGTTTGTCACTGTCTGTATATATCAGGGGCTTAGTCTGTTCACCTTGACAGGTATGTGTGTTTGGAGTTTGCGATGCTGTAAGTCATGAATATGACTGGTTTCCAATGTTAACAATCACCACAAATGCTGTGCCTGTTTGAATCATCTTAATGATTTCTGATTCAAAGCACTCATCAGGGAACTTATACTCAAGTATTGACATTCCTGTATTGCCAGAGAAAAAGGAATGGTCCAGGTCAACGGTAATGCAGGTCAACAGAAGTGCAGGTCAACAGTGGTGCAGGTCAATGGTAGTGCAGGTCAATGGTAGTGCAGGTCAACAGAAGTGCAGGTCAACAGTGGTGCAGGTCAATGGTAGTGCAGTGCAGGTCAATGGTAGTGCAGTTCAATGGTAGTGCAGGTCAACAGAAGTGCAGGTCAACAGTGGTGCAGGTCAATGGTAGTGCAGGTCAATGGTAGTGCAGGTCAATGGTAGTGCAGGTCAACAGAAGTGCAGGTCAACAGTGGTGCAGGTCAATGGTAGTACAGGTCAATGGTAGTACAGGTCAATGGTAGTACAGGTCAATGGTAGTACAGGTCAATGGTAGTGCAGGTCAATGGTAGTGCAGGTCAATGGTAGTGCAGGTCAACGGTAATGCAGGTCAACAGAAGTGCAGGTCAATGGTAGTACAGGTCAATGGTAGTGCAGGTCAATGGTAGTGCAGGTCAATGGTAGTGCAGGTCAATGGTAGTACAGGTCAATGGTAGTGCAGGTCAATGGTAGTGCAGGTCAATGGTAGTGCAGGTCAACGGTAATGCAGGTCAACAGAAGTGCAGGTCAATGGTAGTACAGGTCAATGGTAGTACAGGTCAATGGTAGTGCAGGTCAATGGTAGTGCAGGTCAATGGTAGTGCAGGTCAACGGTAATGCAGGTCAACAGAAGTGCAGGTCAATCGTAGTACAGGTCAATGGTAGTACAGGTCAATGGTAGTGCAGGTCAATGGTAGTGCAGGTCAATGGTAGTGCAGGTCAATGGTAGTGCAGGTCAACGGTAATGCAGGTCAACAGAAGTGCAGGTCAATGGTAGTGCAGGTCAACGGTAATGCAGGTCAACAGAAGTGCAGGTCAACGGTAGTGTAGGTCAATGGTAGTACAGGTCAATGGTAGTACAGGTCAATGGTAGTGCAGGTCAACGGTAATGCAGGTCAACAGAAGTGCAGGTCAACAGAAGTGCAGGTCAATGGTAGTGCAGGTCAATGGTAATGCAGGTCAACAGTAGTGCAGGTCAATGGTAGTCCACGTCAACGGTAATGCAGGTCAACGGTAGACCAGGTCAATAGTAGTCCAGATCAATGGCAATGCAGGTCAATGGTAGTCCAAGTCAACAGCTTTCCCTGGGATGCTTTGGGCCCGTGGTGCCACAGCTGCCCCAAGGAAAGCTGTTGACTCAGTCTGGACTTCTGTATGGCTAAGGCCTGAACCAACCATAATTTTCTGTCACATTGATGAATTGTCTTTATAAGTTACATTTCTAGCAGCACTTATACTAACAGAGTATAAGTCAGTGGGCAATGAACAACTGACTATGCAGATGAAGTCTCCCCCCCCTCCCCCCACATACTGCACCTTTGTTTCATGAAACCAAACCATACTGTCAAAACCCCATTCAACGTTAATTATCCGATCCAGTCTAACTATCCCCCCGCCCCACATACACACACACCAAAATAAATCTCCCACTTCTCACTTACCTGTCTGCTTTCTAATGTTGTCAAGAGAGCTGTATGTGTAATAGTTGTGCAAAATACTAACTGTGTGTGTGCTTTATTTTTTTTAAGTGATCCATCATCCTGAAATTTTCTGGGCACCCAATGAGAAAGGGACATATATATATATATATATATATATATATATATATATATATATATATATATACATATATGTTTTGCCTGTGGCATGTTGGTACTTGGAAAAAAGCTATTTCTGTCAGTTAAAATGTGGACTCAATCTACACAGTTATCAATCAAATTCGTGTACAAATGATCTAAAACACAAAGACTCCAGAACGGTGGCGTACATCTTGCCACTGCACACTTATTGACATAAAATCACACAAGAAGGCTTACGCCATCGATCATATTCAAGTTATTTTGTTCACTTTTTCTTGCAAGCTTGCGAATAAATTTACATCTGAAAATGGCACCCTTTCTTGTTGGACATGTACATTCCATTCTCGGCTCACATGCTGTACTTCCTCTTGTATACTGCGGGCTAAAATATTTTTGAAAGGGTAATCAGAATTCATCAAAACATTTTGACAATATTTCACACAAAGGCCCCAGCGCCCCACAGGTTAAAATATACCATAATATCAGGTAACACAAATGGTACAAGTACATTTCTAGGCGAATAATTCATAATGCCCGGGAAGCTCTCCATGGGCGACTGATCCTGTGGATTACATAAAGGAATTTGTCCCGGAGGGCTCGGTGTCTGTATATAATGCATTTTATAAATGTTTGAATCAATCTTGTTGGTGTATTTTGTACTGGGAAAAAAGATCGACAGATGATTGATTTATGAAGGTTGCATTCACTTAGACGTCTGCATCATATTTTTGTGGTATTTTGTTTTACCTGAAGATTTAACTCCCAATGAACACTTTAGGACAGTGTATTAACCCTAATATTCCATTCAACTAACTGTACGTTAACCATCTGCTATATTCTTTTGCCATTGTAGTTATGTTATGAATGAAAAATATTTTGAGAGAGAGAGAGAGAACTTTCCTCTTGATTTGACTTGTCAGGATAACATGCTCTATGAAGTAACAGCTTTTATTAACCCTTTACTGGTCAGAATAAGACTGAGTCAACAGCTTTCCTTGGCAAGGGTGTATTGAGCCCAACCCCTACCAATGAAAGCTGTTGACCTGGTGCATCCTATCATAATAGGCTTTATGTACAGTTAAATTCACCCCAAACATGTTTTCTATTGAGGACAAATTCAAGTAAAAAGATTGAAACAGACGACAATCTATATCCGGGTATTTGGGGTGATTTAAGGGGAAAAAGGTTAATGGTAAGCACTAAACTTGCAACAAGGAAATCTGTTGACCCAGTCATTTAAGGAGCCAGGATTAACTCTTTCTGTGCCAATTTTGAAGGGAGTCAACAGCTGTCTTCTTTGGGTGCAATGTACCAAAAGTACACACAGGAAAGCTGTTGACCTAAGGTTACCATGGTTACCATGTACATTGTCTCTGCCACGGTAGGTACGCTGGCGCATGGAAAAAAGGTTGGGTTGCAAAGAGTGTGAATCTAACATTGTTATACCAGTTCACCACATGTCAACTTTTGTTGAAGTTTGTAATTTTTTCATCGGCTGTGAAAAAAATGAAGAGAAGCTGGTGCTTTTCTTTGCCTGCCAACTCCTCGCTTTGAGACACGCCTTAGAAATCCCATGCGACAGGAACTCTTGGACAGCTTGTCACTACAACAGCCACTTATCTGAATCGTGTTTACAATTCCACTCATCACTCCTTAACTCATTCCATACTATGGTCACAGGCCTTGGTCAGTGGTTCTGGCACTGCCTGCCAACTTGCCAGGCAGTGCCAGAACCACTGACTTAAGACTATAGGCATGTTGGTACTTGAACGAAAGCTCTTTTCATGAAGAATTTAAATGTGGAATTGCCGTCTTAAATCTAGGTGAATATACGAAAGAATCAGGGACTGGTATGGAATGAGTTAAAGTCTTTCAATGCCAAGCTTTGGACTGAGTCAACAACTTTCCTCAGTGTGCTTTGGGTGCACTGCGCCCATGTGCACTGAGAAAAGCTGTTGACCAGTTTATTCTCCGGAACTGTAGGCACGGCGGTACTTAAATGAAAGGTCTTTTCACAAGGAACATTAACGTAGCATCCCTATTATAATGAGGAGCAGTTCGTTTTAAATACATGTAGTTCAACTTTAGTTGCTGTTGGCATGGAAAAAGTTAAATCTCTCATGCTAGGACCTCTCACTCAAGACCCACCATGCCTAGCCTAATTTGGTTGCTTTTGAGGAAGTAACTAATATAAAATCCTCATTCCAATAGTAGCACGCTGTGCCAATGCAAAATTGCCTTAACCAGAGTGGGTGACTGCATCACTGTGCAACTTAAGATTCTCCTCAATTTGAAAGACATGTAATGATAATAACATTTAAAGCAAGTACTTGTATTAAGGCTGGGAAGCTAAAACTACCATAAGTATTCTCTACCCTTTCACTAGAGGTCATCATTTAAAAATAAGAAAAAAGAAAAGAAAAAATATCTCCTGGTCACAAACAAAGCGACATCTAAACAGCCTGACCCTCTTCAGCTGATCGCTGCTCTTAAAGATTTAACCCATTCATGCCTCAGACTCAGAATCAGTCTGCAGGTTTCTTCCATTTGCTTATTTCCGGGGAAAGTGCCATAAGGTTCCTGTTGAAAACCAGCTACCTGTTTGCATTTTCAAACTTTTTATGAAACTTTTAATGTATGGAGTCAACCCTGATGACATTACCGCAATATCTCAAAAAATATTAACCGCAGCTTTACCCAATTTTTGTCAGAGATGTATCTTATGATGGACAAAAAACGTTTTAAAACCAGCTTCCTCTGATTATCTTAAAACTTTTTATGAAATTTTTGATATATTTGAAAGCCGTCTGCGTGGCGTCAACCCTGATAATGTTACCGCGATATCTCAAAAACTACTGACCACAGCTTAACCAAATTTTTGTCAAAGATGCATCTTATGATGGTCCAGGTTCCTCTTTAAAACCAACTTCCTTTTTGTATTTATTAACCTTTTTATGAAACTTTAAAGTATTTATTTGGAGGACATTTGAGTGGTACACAATATTGCCATAATATCTCAACAACTTATTATTTTTTAACTTGTTATGAAACTTTTGAAGTGTTTAGTTGATGGCCGTCTGAGTGACACACGGTACAGTGGTCTCTGTCACCAGGACCTGCCCCAAGAACACATCCAAAAGTGCTCTTTCATTTCATAGACAACAATATGGAAATAATAAGTAAAGTATTCTACTGCAAAGTCTTAAATAAAAAAAGAAAAATGCAGAATAAGGAATGAGGAAAAAAAGATTGTGGGCGACGAGGGTAATCCTTTCTCTGAGCACTATTTTCTTTGATTGCAAAATATCTCAAGAGATTTATGTCATAAATTAACAGCACAAGGGGATTTACAAGGCTCTGGGGTGACCCAGCACCACCAGTCTAATGTATTCCTGGGTCATCAGGTTCTTCTGTGACAAAAATTTGGTACAGCTACAGTGAATATTTTTTGCGATATCATGGTAATGTCAACAAGACGGATGGATGGGCAGATGGACAGACAATGAAGGGGACGACAATACTTTATGCGCTGAGGATGATAACTAAAAATTATTCATGCAAACTATGCAACACAAACAAGAGGTCCCTGCATATTTTCCAGAATAATGTATTTTTGCCCCCTGAAATTAGCCTGGAAATGTGACATTCAAATGTGACATAAAGCAGTTTTCATTCAACTATCAACCACAGGCAGCTAGCTGGGTTTTTTTCCCTTGTCTGTGAGGTCACTCTCCCACTTCCATTGCATCGAGCAGAGGATGGCGAGTCAGGCAGTGCAAAAACCACTGACTGAGAGCCTTGGCTAACAGCTCTGAGAGGTGAGAGACAGGAAACAAGAGGAAACAGCCAAAACATAAGACTAGCTGCCAGTCACGATTGACCAGGGTCCACCCAGCAGAGAGCTAATGGACATACAACAGATTTTTGAATGACAGACACCTGGCGACCATTGCCGAAGTTGGCACAAGATATACATACAGGTGGACAGAGGCATGTACACCGGGGTACTTGGTTCTGTTGGTGTTAGCTTGCATGCATTGTACACACGTGAAGGCCTGCATTTTCATCTGCATGATTAGCAGGCGTTAACTCACTTCATACCAGTCGATGAGAGCTCACTTATCACCCTGGATTTAAATAAAGTGGATTCCTATTGCTCATGAGAAGAGCTTTCATCCAAGGACCCACACCCCGGGTCTAGTACCAGTGCTTTTTGCATTGCCTGGCAAGTCAGTTCACAAAGCAATGCTAAAACCACCGACTAAAGCACGCAATGAGTTAAACGTCTGTCAGTGCACAGGCGGCCACACTCTCGTTAAAGTTGTTCACTTACCCTTAGGCAAACATCGGAGCGTGTGCTTTCAGTGTAATTGTGTGGTAACATTACCCATTTAATAGTTTCGTGTGGACAGCCTTTGGTCTCGGATGTTATGACTCAATGGGCACAATGATCGTCTGCACAACGCACTGTGTACCTGCTGGTAAAAATGTTCACTTTTTGCAATTTCTTTTGATATCAATACAGCAGATTTGTGATAAATGCACATGTTTTCGGTTGTAATGTTTGGTTTGTCTGAGCTAGAGAGACACGAAAAGAGCGGGGACCTCTAGAGGTGTTCCCCCAGGTACGCGGCTGGTCCCACACGACGCAGCTCAGGTGCCGGACCCACCTTAAAAACATACATATTTTGACATATGCTGGTCTTCCAGTTTACCCGTTATTGTGATTTCAATGCAGACATTACATTTTTCTTATCATGGCGTGTGCCATCAATTTATCTCTAAATTTAATATGGTGAAATAGAACACATCAAAAAGTGTTCAAATTTCAGACACGTATCATGAACTGCATTTTAGAATGTACATGTATTTATCCGGCATATATTTTTTATCAATATAACTTACTTCGTATTTGTGTCCAGGAACAGTCACTGACACCACAAAGAAGACAAATGTTACTAAAATCTTCCCTGGCCCACCTACCCTTATTTTAAACCTTTCATTACAGGAATGTTTTGTGTTTACTTGGTTCACTCATTATGATCACAGCTCCTATATATTCCATGCACGATGGATAGCTGCAGAAAAGTCTGGTAACAATGCCCTCAACATAGTCTGGATTAAGGCCCAGTGAGCAAGACGACAAAACTGACACTCTTTTTTTCAGATAATTGTCTCCTGCACTGTGGAAAATTACCAGAATCAGCATGCAGCCAAAGTCTTAAGAGACCAATCCAAAAAACCCCCCTCTGCCAGCTTTTACGACATTTACTTCTTTTCATTTTAACTCTAGGGAGAAAACAATCAAACCACAATTTTGGTGATCACTAGGGTTGGCCTTTTGCTCTTTCACTTTTCACTGTGACTATACCTGAACTACTTAAAATGAACTTCTGTGAATTTTCACAAGGAAACGATATTCATCTTCTATGTAAAAAGACCTTTCGTTCAATTACCAGCATGCCTATAGTCCCATGGAATATAAAGGTCCAGGTCAACAGCTTTCAGTGTGCTTTGGGGGCATTGTGCCCGAAGCACACCAAGGAAATCTGTTGTTGACTCACTCCAAAACTTGGCATTGAAAAAGTTAAAAAAAGGTTTTGCTGTGTGACACATTTGCCCGATTCTGAAGAACGACAAAGGAGTTGCTTAAACTTGCTTTTGCTGAGGGTTGTTCAATTCTTCAACTGCTGGGTTTTGTGCAGGTATTTCGAAACAGAGAACCTTTTGTCCATTGCCAAACTTTATCAGAACACATTTGACAGCCAACAAAGACCCCCCCACACAATGATTTCTGTCGTTGCAAAATTTGGAGACCTAAATTAGTTGCGGTCCCTCACATCTTCTATCCTGTTCATGACCACTTGATCCTGTTCTCTTCTTTATGGCCCCAAATACATGAAGACTACATTAAGCATTCGTCAGCGCTTTGCTTGAAAAAACTAAATTGTAAGCTGTAAATTCTGTTAAAAATAATTTATGAGTGCATTTTTTTTTTGTATCAATTAATCTTTTGCTCAGTCGTATTTTGGTGTGAGACTTGACATCTCACAAGCTTTAAATTAACCGCTAGAAACCTGTCCATAAACACCACCCTTAAAGAGGACCACTTTGCTGTTTTGCAAGTAGGCTTTTCATATTATGTGTACATACAATAAAAGTATTGAGCAAAGTATCGTGACAAGATGATCTTTTATAGAAGAAGTTTCTGACGGCAGGTACCCTTTTACATGTGAAGCACATCCACGCAGTGTTGTTGTGCAGCTCACATAATTACTAAGTAGTTTCTTTCTTTATAATACATTAAAAAAAGTCAATCTTCTTTAACTGTGCTCATAAAAAAAGTAAACGCAAGTACACCCCAAGCTTAAGCTACACCCAAACCTCTCTTGAGAGACCACCTGCCTTTTAAGACCACACCTACCAGGTTTAGTGCGCTGTCTTTCAATACTGAGCCAAACGACTAAAGCAAGTAGCCATGGTGGTTAGGAGGCTTGGTGAATGTCTTAGCAAAAAATGTTTTTTATACTAATATGAAATTTAATTTAAAAAAGAGTAAAGTAGACTGCAATTTACATCTGGGTGCCTTTGGGTGATTTGAGTGGGAAAGTGTTCAGCAAATGTTGGAAGCTGCCAACCATTTCATCTGGTTTTGGCTCATGCACAGGTGAACTTTTAAAGCAGTACATACAATGTGTGACCAGTGCTAAATGTCCCATTACTCAAACTTATGCGGGACAATTTTGATTGCGTCACACTGATGTACCAATATTGTTTTGCTGGTCATGCTTTAGCACTTTTTTAACGAGGCATGTACATGTACCTGCACTCTTCTGCATTATGGTCATCATGTATATATGTATGAAATTACACAATGATTCCTATCTTGAAAGACCACTCCAAAATCTTAAACACCATTCCAGTATCAGACTACCTGTCTTTAAGACCACTCCAATATCAGACTACCTGTCTTCAAGACCACTCCAGTATCAGACTACTTGCCTTCAAGACCACACCAGTATCAAACCACCTGTCTTCAAGACCACTCCAGTATCAGACTACCTGTGCTAAAGACCAATCCAGTATCAGACTACCTGTATTAAAGACCACTCCAGTATCAGACCACCTGTCTTAAAGACCATTCCAGTATCAGACTGTCTTAAAGACCACTCCAGTATCAGACCACCTGTCTTAAAGACCACTCCAGTATCAGACTACCTGTCTTAAAGACCACTCCAGTATCAGACTAACTGTCTTAAAGACCACCCCAGTATCTTAAAAACCACTCCAGTATCAGACTACCTGTCTTAAAGACCATTCCAGTATCAGACTACCTGTCTTAAAGACCACTCCAGTATCAGACTACCTGTCTTAAAGACCACTCCAGTATCAGACTACCTGTCTTTAAGACCACTCCAGTATCAGACTACCTGCCTTCAAGACCATCCCAGTATCTTAAAGACCACTCCAGTATCAGACAACCTGTCTTAAAGACCATTCCAGTATCAGACTTCCTGTCTTAAAGACCACTCTAGTATCAGACTACCTGTCTTAAAGACCACCCCAGTATCTTAAAGACCACTCCAGTATCAGACTACCTGTCTTAAAGACCACTCCAGTATCAGACTACCTGTCTTAAAGACAACTCCAGTATCAGACTACCTGTCTTAAAGACCACTCCTGTATCGGACCACCTGTCTTCAAGACCACTCTAGTATCAGACTACCTGTCTTAAAGACCACTCCTGTATCAGACTACCTATCTTAAAGACCACTCCAGTATCAGACTACCTGTCTTAAAGACCACTCCAGTATCAGACTACCTGTCTTAAAGACCACTCCAGTATCAGACTGCCTGTCTTAAAAACCACTCCAGTATCAGAGCACCTGTCTTAAAGACCACTTCTCAAGGTACTTTGCCCAGTGTTTTCGTCTTAAACTTTCTTTGCTGTGCACCATCTGACTTGTGAGACCACAAAGTGGTCACAACTAGGAGTGTTTTCTGAAGCCAGGTATCACTGTAATTATAATACTAATCCACTGTAATTATGATATTAATCCACTGTAATTATAATATTAATCCACTGTAATTATAATATTAATCCACTGTAATTATAACATTAATCCATACTTTATTCAATCCCATACTTGTGGAAATTATAATGTATAAAAATAAATTTCATACAATTCAGACAAAGATGGGCCAGTACATCATATTGTACATGTAATGTTACAAACTCAATGATAAAGGGTCTTCTAATTATTTTCACTATGAACTGCATACAAATGTACTTAAAGTTTCTGTTCGTACCATCAGTTTGTACAGCTGTGCACAGTATAATGTATCTTATGTTGCTTAGGTTTTTTTTTTTTGCTTTTTAATTTGATGTGTATATCTTTCTTCCTATTATGTAATCAACAAAAATACTTTTACCTTGGCAGTTAATCCCTACTGCGTTCCCTCACAAATGTGCACAGACGCTGACAAACCATACAAAATAGTTCTTCACTGTTATAAAGCACAGGCTCTTGCATCTCAATAACAACCCTGTGTTAATTAGAGCTTAATATATTATTCATACAAATAACACATTTCATATTGACTTTCACTTAACATTCAATGTACACTTACATAACTTGACCAGCCAAATTTTGATGATATAAGCGTGTATTTACTGAGAAAATTAATCAAATTGAATCTGGAAAAAAAACCCACTAAAGAACCAAATATGAGCAGAAATCATTTATGTACAAACTTAGTTGTTAATTGTATAATGGTGTATTTTCATTGTAAAACTCTGCTCACAAAGTGACAGTCAAAATGTGTTTTAACACCTTCAAACTGAAACCATCAGATGGAACCCTATTGTCACGTAACAGCAATTTCTAAGAGCTTCTGTGTTTTGAAGAAAAACAAAAAGAGAGAGGCAGGGCTCAAAGTGGTCTGTAAATTTTTCTCCTGGCGTATGGTGTCCCGGTAATTTTTTGTTTGTTTGTTAAGATACAGGGCAATGGGAATCAGTGGCACCAAAAAATTTGCAAATTTACTTTGCTGGAAAGGGTTAAACTTCATATGTAGTGTTCAAACAGCAGTCATGCTGCAAATTTCACAATTATCGATGAAAAACAAATGTCAGAGTACACAGTTGGTTCAACATTAACTCCTTCAGTGCGAAATTTTGGACAGAGTCAACAACTTTTCTCAACACACATTGTGTCAACCTGGGATATTCTCTCTGGAACTATAGGCATGCTGGTACTTGAATGAAAAATCTTTTTAGGAGGAATACAAATCTGGTATCCTTATGATAATTCAAACTAGTTTGATCAACTTTATTTGCACTTGGCACTAAAAGAGTAAGTTGTCATGAACTTCACAGACTTGTTATTGAAATGGGGGATCAACCAAATGGAATTATACTACCATTTAGACAAAGGGGGGGGGGGGCAGCCGCAAAAATAAATTTGCTTCTGAATGTTCATTCTCTAAGTCTTCATGATTGACATCCATACTTTGTTCTCAATGTACTGTCACTTCAAATGATTTATCTGTAGTTTTATTTTCCATTATTTCGCTGAGGGTGCAAAAGCTGCCAAAATAAAAAAAACAATGAAACAGTATTTTTCCAGTGGTTTAACAGTACGTGTATCTATGTCCAAGATAGTGAAATTACAACTGAAGTTAAATGCCTTAAATACCAAAAAAAACCCTGAAAATTCATGCATGTAAAAAAAGCTCATTTATAGGACAGCCTGCAATGCCCAGTAAACACCTCTTTCAGGTTAATACACCTTCCAATAAACTTATCTTCAATTAAATTAGACATTCCCAGGTAGCCAGCTCCGCTTAGAGAATGCACCTAACGCTACAACTGTACATGTTCCATTGGCTAGCATATATTTATTTTCTTCTTACTTTTATAACATGCTGATGAGATTTTTTTTACCACAATATTTTTTTTTAAATTTTGCTATTTGCTGCCAATTGTTGAAATATTAAGAATGGCACATTTTGTCCACAAATATTCTGCATCGACTACTTCACAATAAACTGACAATTTATAATCAACATTAGAGAATTCTCTGATCCTCCATTGTATCAGTCTGAATGACAGCAGCTTGCAAAGATTACACGTAATGAATACTTGTGGAATTAAAAATATGTACATAGTGCAAACATATGGGAGTATGAACCTGTGTAAATACGTACTGTAGACAAAAGGAACCCACCTGCTAGACGTTGTATATGTCTGTGTGCATGGCATCTCTTTTCAGAGTACATACGGAAACGCCACCACATGCAACTTATGCACTGGCTATTTTCACCAGAATATCCAACTGTGAGGCCATTAAGTCTTGGTCTGTTGACATGCCAGAGGGAGTAGAAGTGGTAACTTCAAAAGTGTAGACAATTTTTTCTCTGATTATCTGTTATCGTGATCACTTAACTTTTGAAAAAGAGAACCTCCAAGCTTTTTTTTTTTTTTTTTTTTCAGATGCCACAAAAAATCAACAACAAACTGTCTTTTTTTATCTGAAATATAAATTATCTGTAGAGGCCTAAGTTAGGTTTTTTTGTTGACCCATCACTGCCCCTTTAAAGTCTGAACATGTGACGAGGTTGACCGGACACAGAAAATAAACCCTACTGATCAACCAAAGAAAAATGAATAGCCCTAATACTGTGCTCTGCAGGCGCCCTATAGTGGGTGTAAATTAACTTTCATACCGCTGCGTCTGGCATCTCAGCTTTTGAAAAACAGCTCATCTGCTTACATCATACAATGGCCACTCACAAGAAACCCACTGGAATTATTCTTAACCTGAAGCGACCTGACCGCAATGAACTGGCAATTCTTTTTTTCCCCATCAAACACAACCAGAGATAGTTCATTGGGGTATCATTGTGTGCTTTTTTTGTCTTATAAAGTTATGTGCCAGATTAGTTGACAGCTTCTCCCGGTGCCACCTGATGTCATGTGACCATCGTGTGCATTGCGAAAACTGTTCAACTTGGCCAATAATTTTGGAAAAAACCTATAGAGGAACTGCAATGCATGCCAGAGCCTAGTGGACAACTTTCCAGTTGCTCTTTTGCCTTGCAAAATGACAAGAACACACACACAAAAAAAAATCTCAAGAAAGTTGTTGACATAGGTGCTTTCATTCACGACTGCCACTCAAACGTCTGAAACGCGGTCAGGCAGGTCAGTAAAAACGAAAGTTGTCTCTGTCCAACTACTTTCCATGAGAGACCATGATTGAACAACACACAACAGACTATAAAGTGCTCTTGAAGTAGCTCAGTTGTTAATTACGGTAATTAAGTGATCAGTTTGCCCTTAATTGTTAGGTACCCTGCGTACAGACAGACAGGAGGAACGTAGTCTTGCAGTGGACTGCTGTGTGGAGTCATCGCTCCACAGTCGATGCCATTGTTGAACCAAACCAATTTAGCAGGATTCACTTTAGGTGAAATTGAATACGACTTGACAGTGACAGTACTAGTGTCATTGTGTAGCATGGAAGGCAAAAAGATATTCGAAGGTGTTAAGTTATTTACCCGCTTTTCACCTCAGGCCCTTTTTTTATTAGATTTCTCATTATTTACTTTCACACATCCTCACCTCCGTAAGTTTATTGTCTCAAAAAAACGCAAACACAAGTCAATTCTACAGTGACTTGTTTTAAAAAAAAATTGGATGAACATTCTTGTAGCATGGGGTCATGTAACATTTAGCTCTGGAGAAAAAAAAACAACATCAAAGCATTTTGATCTTGGTAGATGATGCCATACCCACCTCCAGTAAACTACAATCCCCACCCAACCCCCCAACCCCACATATATTGTCTTGGATTATAGCAAAAACTGATTCCTTTGAATAGACCTCATGACCTTGAGAATGAGGTCGTGTGCTTGACAATGAGGTCACACTCATTCATTGTTATGTAAAGCAAGATCTCAAGTATAACACATTATCTGACTAAAAGCTGATCAACTTTGGTGAAATCGTTCCAGTTGCTTGAAAACATGTATCATGTAAGTGATCCTGTGACCTTGAAAATGAGATCAGGGTCATCAATCTACAACCCAGTGCAGGGTCCTTAATTAGTTGTATATTCTGACCTAGTTTAGTAAGCTGTCATCAAATCTCTGCCAAGTACATACTACGGGTGGCAATCTTTCTCCACAGCCTGTTCATACAATCTTTCTCCACAGCCTGTTCATAAATCTTTCTCCCTAGCCTATTCATACATGTGTAATCTTTCTACACAGCCTGTTCATACAATCTTTCTCCATAGCCTGTTCATACAGTCTTTCTCCATAGCCTGTTCATACATGTGTAATCTTTCTCTGCAGCCTGTTCATACAATCTTTCTCCACAGCCTGTTCATACAATCTTTCTCCATAGCCTGTTCATACATGTGTAATCTTTCTCCACAGCCTGTTCATATAATCTTTCTCAACAGCCTGTTCATACAATCTTTCAACATAATCTGTTCATACAATCTTTTTCCATAACCTGTCCACACCTGGTGACAATGCACATTTTCCACTTTTTTTTCCACACAGACCACAAAGTGGCTTCAAGAGCCGTGTTCAACAATAGACCAAAAGCAAAACTGTAGATTGTATCCTAACAATGAACATGACAAATAAAGTTCCCATTATACGCATTGAAACTTGGGTATAAACAGGTGACATCATCTGCAAGATTCCAGCTATTCCAAGCCAGAAGTTACATAATCCTGCAAAGATTGGAAGGGAGGATCAAGGTAGAAGCTTAACTCTCTCAGTGCCAAGTTTTGAACCATGTTGACAGATTTTCTCACTGGAACTACAGGCATGCTGGTTCTTGAAAGAAAGGTCATTCTATGAGGAATATGACTCTAGAATCTTTATGATAATTCAGGAAAGTTTGACTAAATATCTGGACTGTAGTCACAATTGGCACTGAAAGAATTGAAAAAATAGGAATAAAATGGTTCATCCTGGTGGCCCTGCTAAGCAGTAAGCCAAACAGGTACAGTAGAACCTGCTATGAGCCCACCTCTGCTAAGGGACCATCTGAGCTAAAGGACCAGTCTCAATGTCCCCAATAGCATAATTCAGTTTTATTTTACCTCTATTAAGGGACTACCTGTCAGAAAGGATCATTTGGATGGTCCCTTTAGACAGGTTTGACATTGTAGAAGCCAGATACATGGAAAGACACATCATACTTTTATCAACTAGGTGTCAGACTCACTAATCACTAATTACCATGACATAGTGTCTCAACTGCTATGTAATCATAGTTAACCACAAGTAATTATCTGTTTCTCCCCTCCCGTGATGACTGATGGTTAACCTTGGCTCAACTGCCAAGACGGAAATCTCTAGCTCTGTGGAGCGAAAATTGCCTACCCTCAAGTTACAGCACCAAAATATTATTTTCTTTAATCAACTCTGTGTCCTCGAGATTATGTCAGTTGAGATCAGTTGAGCACATGATCTGAGCAAATTTTATCAATTTTACCCAAATTCAAAACTTAATTTTTGCCACAGTAAGTTAAACTTTGTGGCAAAAATATTACATACAGAATATAAACAACCTAAAGACTCCCTTGGCCAGGGTGACAACATGACCCCTGGTGACCTAGAAAATAGGTCAAGGTCCCTGAACATCAGCCAAGCTTTCAATAAGATGCTTTTCCTGTACAAGTTTCATGATAGTAGCTCCATGTGTTGGAAAGTTAAACTTACATCTGATGTTTTTCTATTCCTTAACCCTTTCCCCCCTTGAATATATATATATACACACATACATTTAAATGCTGAAAAAAAAAATGAAAATAAGAACTCCTAAGCATGCATGCCAAGATTCTATTGATGATGTTCCGTGGTTCACGTTCCTAAGTATCATACGATCACGATTGCACTATAATAGGCATCATGAATATCATGCCACAGGTGAACAGTGTGCACCATTCAATTTGAGGCAACCCTAGCTCTGACTGAACGAC
>OZ026628.1:73387412-73499412 GCA_964020975.1 Hermodice carunculata | reverse complement strand
ATTTATTGATTAATATTGTCAATTTGATTCATAATTGGTCTAACCAGTCCTTTTTATGCCATTCATTAAACACAAAATATGCATATATACTATTATCACAAGCAAGAGGGATACAGAAAGGGGCTCAGGGCAAAAGCTGGACTTTATCATATACCACAGATAATAGGCCATCTGAGGAAAAAATTGGAAACTGAAACCGATGTGTTTCATCACATTACATTCATTAGGTATGTAACTTCTCATTCATAGTTTTTTTTTGTATCATATTTTGTAAAATTTAATTTCTCTTAAGGGTGCACTAAAGAATTAATGCGCAAAGTCTTAGGGTCCGAGTAAGTGCCACTGAAAAGTTAGCATAGTACATGCATTCAGTGATCTCCAGCAGATGTTATTTCAGAGGAAGGCCAATATTGTGTGTGTAATTGAGACCGACAGTATTTTTTCTGTCAGATACATAAGTTTTTTTAACTGAACCTTCCATCAGGTGAAATGTATTAATACATAAAATATATGGTTCTGTGTTGTCAATTTGTCTTTAATTTGTCTGGTGACCACCAGGTGTCATCTTTGTACGGCCATAAAAAAATTTCCGCCGAAAGCTTTTTTGAAAATTGATCAAAAATTGACTGCTTCAATCCTGTACTTTTATTGCAATATTTTGTTTTTCCTGTAAATATTACTGAAAAAATGTTATGGGCCTGTAAATATAGCAAGATTAACAAAGAAATGTATAGGCTTTCTAATTCTTTAGTGCACCCTTAAGCAAGTTGAAGTCAAAAACACAGGTGAAATCTCAAACATGATTTTGATTGCCACGTACTAGAACCAATCATCACATGTACAACTTGTGATGGAAAATAAGTGAAATAATGGGAATGTACCCCATATACATATGATTTTGGTGCTTTTTAAAGCCATTTAAAGGTAATTATGTACACACATACAGTCTGAGAGTAGAGTTTTTACATCTGGTTCACCCCAGCAGACAGCTATTTCGTTGTCACTGACATATCGAACCTGTATGAAGCTCCGCTTGAGTTGTCATATGCCCGAAAAGTACTACAGGACCCAGATATGGTCTGTTAGGTAAGGTAAAGGCTGTTTATTGTGGACGGGGGCATGACGCTAGGCGTAGGGTGACTTGAGGTACATCAGATTCAAGCCAAGGGGCGGCTGATGTTAATACCAAGCAAAAGTTCATTATTCTTTTTATTGGATGCATTATGTTATGCAGTCACACACACAAAAAATGCAGCACATGAAACTTTCTTTTACATGTGTATTATTATTGTATAAAGAGGACCTTTGTGACATGCATTTTAGATCCTAAAAATATCATTTATGTAGTATTCAGGAATTCATTAAACATAAACAAACAAAAAAGATTTCATAATTGCGATGGGATTGACATCAATTTTTTCAAGTTAACTGTTCTAGTGCAAGGTTTTGGACTACGTTGTCAGCTTCATAAGTATATTTTATTTTGTTTCTTTCTTTGTTCATTTGTCTATTAATCTATCTAACTATCTATCTATCTATCTATCTATCTATCTATCTATCTATCTATCTATCTATCTATCTATCTATCTATCTGTCTGTCTGTCTGTCTATCTGTATGTCTGTCTATCTGTCTGTCTGTCTGTCTGTCTGTCTATCTATCTATCTATCTAATTATCTATTTATGTATTTATCTTTTTACTTACTTATTTATTTTTTCAATTTCTTTCCGTCTTTACTTATTCTCTATGTGGAATTAGAATCAGCAATCATTGACAAGTCAGATCAGGACAACTTTTGCTGTGATTAGCACAGAGAGAGATTTATCCCTCTGAGTGGTGGTCACAGGCGTAATCACATGTATCTGAATTGTGATTCCACATACGAACTCTTAATGTTGAGAAGTTTCGTTCAAGTGCCAAGATGTCTAGTCAAATTTGGCACACCCAGACGGAGCTTTTGGCACAGTTTACAAAATGCACTCTTCAAGGGATACAGTATACAGGTTTTGAATCAGTCAATGTAAATTTTTCGTCAGTAGTTCCTCGGCCTTTTCTGTAGCCACCCCGTTCTTCATAGTGCATGTACTTACTGTATAATTATAAGCTCAACGCAAGAGGTGAGTCTATTATTAACAGTATATATAAATACCTTACCTAAAATGTTAACAAGAAAGTACCTCTATACTTTTTTTCCTGTAAGGGGGCTTCATAAATAGGGAACAGGGTGGCTTCACTCCATATATTTGGGTACACACTGAGACCTAATATTTTGTTGTACAAGTTGACTAGGATGTATAGGAATGTGAATGTTTGGATTTCCTAATTAATTCAATCGGAATACCATGCGTTCCTGGTGCTTTGCCTTTCCGTAATTTACTAATTGTCTTTTCAACATTTTTGGCTCTGATGTTCCCATTACATTCCCCGGGCTGATTACTAAGGCAAGGTTCAAAAAAAAAAAAAAATTGAAGAAAAGATTGTTGTACACCCCCCCCCCCCCACATGTATATCATCAAATTTAACCTCCACATTTAATCATTATTTTAAGTACTTTATCCATCTGCTACCATCTGCTATTGTATGCTATGGCACAAAAGTGTTGAACAAAAAAGAAGGTAGAATTAATTGTACATTCATCGATCACACAAAAGCGTTCAATACCATTCCCCACTTTCTTCTCTGGTATAGGTTGATAGAAGAAGGCTTCCATGGAAGACTTTGCTATCAGTGTATTCTCAGTTTTCATTATGTGTACAGACTCCAGAGGGGCTCATAGAGTTTTGTTAGTGCATCATTGGGACCAGACAAGGTTTTCTGTTAAGTTCTTTTCTATTTTGTCTGAGAGCCTAGAAAACACCGGCATTACAAGCCCAGAAAGCCATTATAATGTTAAACAAGAGGTCTGTGTGAACAGCCCATGATCAGCTGACCTACAGATTCACCACACTTGTGGCTCTGTGAACTTGGGATAAGATCAACGTCACCCATGTACTAAGTAAATATCCTACATGTAGTGTTAGAACTGCCCTCATACTGCAATTTTAGTCCTGTAGCATAAAGTGTCACCTATAGCATAAAGTGTCTTTCAGGGGACATATCGACACCAAAATAAGGGAGGATACTGAAACTGTCCAATTGGAACTCATGGATAATGTTACACTAGCAACAGCCAGTATCTTCCCAAGGGAAATACAATCACCCCATTAAAATAACATTGAAAATCGGTAGATCCCTCACGTTCCACATTTGCGCAAACAGTGACTCTAAGGACGTTATGCGCCATGACGTCACTCACGTTGCAAGGGTGCGTGCCGCACAAGATGCATGACCTGACAGGAGAGTCGTGGGGCCTATTTCTTCCTGATATGGAGGTGGGTGTTTGTCAAACGAAATTATAAACTAGAAATTGTGAATTTTGGCTACAAGGTTGGTATGTAGGATCCTACATAATCCCAGGAAGTGCTGCACTTGCCTTTTTCGTCTAATCATGGTTGATACGTTAAGGATACAAAAATCATTTCACGGCTAAATCAGTCTCCTACCCTGTACAGTTCCCCCTTGAGCTCTATCCTCCCTCGACCCTTCTCGTCACGGGAGTATACAGGCTCTCAGGGGAACTGTACTTATTTAGCCATGGAATAACCTCTAAGTATGACTGTTATGGTAGGAAACCTAACATGTGCAATATGAAGGTCCCTGTTCAAGAAGTTTTCAAATAATGGTGAAGAGTAAAATTCATGTAGGATGCACAGTGATCTCAGAAATGAGACCAAAGTCACCTATCTACTGTCTAAACATGACCTACATAGAGAAACATTAATATATGCAAGGTCCTAAATCATAATAGATCTCAAGTGATCAAGCGAGCAGTGCATTCCATGTCACTTGTCCTGTGGCCTTGAGAATGAAGGCCAGGTAACTCATGCATTGTCTGAGTTTGGCTCTCAAATCTAATCATAACTATGTAAAACATCAAAGTCCAGGCTGAAATAGTTCCCAAGTAATCATCTGTAGAGTTGAACACACCTAAGTGACCACGTGACCTTATAAGCGACGTCACGGTTGGTCACCCATGTACTTTCTAATTCCACCTGTCACACTCTCATGTGTTCTTATGCAATTTTGAAACAATTGCATTAATTGGCCAAGAGGTTTTGGAGAAGAAGATTTTATGAGATCTTGCTAAAAGATGAACCAAAATATTCATAACAAATCCGAAAATCACTAACTTGGTAAAGACTCACTGAAGGTACATCCCCAACACTTTGAATTGAGTATGGTTTTGGACAAGTCAAAATTGTGAATCACCATTGCAATGACATTCACTACTGAACAATACGACTGTATACATTCACTGATGTGACCCGAATTGAAAAAAAAAATCTTTAAAAATCTGAGATTCACAATAATGCCATGTTGTAAACAAATCTAGTTGGCCCTTCTACAATGAACATTTTCACCACATTTCAGCATTATCTAATTGACCGTTTGGGAGAAGTCGAAAATAGTAAAAACCAACTTTTTCGGCATTAAAATTTTTATTTGAAAAATCACAGCACCGCTCGTTGAGCAAATTAAGGTTTTGAGGTCCCAGGAGTTTAACCTTAGCAATTTTTAATCAATTGGCCAAGAAGTTTCTGAGAAAAAGATTGTTTAAGATTTGGCAAAAAAAAAGCAAGAAACAAGAAAAAATCATGAAAAATTTAAAAGATCACGGCAGCATGACCATCTGAACAAATTTAGTAGAAACCCACCTACCCAAGGTACATTCCCCCTAGGTTTGAGGTGAATCTGTTTTATCGTTTTGGAGAAGAAGTCAAAAACCTAAATTACCGTTGCAATCTCCATTCACTTACACAGTAATCAATAGGGCTATATGCGTTAACTGATAACTACCCGAATTGAAAAATTTAGTAAAAATAAGAGGTTTATAGCAACCCCATCTTGTAAACAACTTTGTTTGGCCGTTCCGCAAGAGACGTTTTCACCACGTTTCCGCAAAATCTGAAACAGTCTTGGAGAAGTGGTCGAAGATAGTGAAGACACACTTTTTTTGCACAAAATGTTTTTTGAGAAATCACAGCGCCACATGTTGAACAAATTAACGTCTCGAGTTCCAGAGAAGTCTCTATGCAATTTCGCATCGATTGGCAAAGCAGTGTCAGAGAAGAGCTTTTAAGATTTGGCCAAAAAATGAAGAAAAAAAATCATAAAAAATAAATAATCACGGAGGCGTGACCAGAGATACGCCCAAGGTATATCCCCACCAAGTTTGAAGTGAATCTGGTAAGTGGTTTTGAAGAAGAGTCCAAAGAGTAAATTACCATTAATTTCAATTTCCATTTATACATAATGTAGCAATCAATAGGATTAGTATATGAATGAACCGAGAAGTACCAACATTGAAAAATTTATTAATAATCAGAGATTTGAAGCATCGCCACATTGTGAACAAATTAGTTTGACCCTTCTACGAGGAACATTTCCACCAAGTTTCAGCATGACCTGAGTGACGGTTTTTCGAGAAGTTAAAATAGCGAAAACACACCTTTTTACATAAAAAATATACACAAATCACAGAGCCACCTGTCAGTCCGGTAGAAGTTTGGATTCACCTGGCATTATTGTCTATAGTTTTTTTTCCTTTGTGTTTTGCTTGATTTATAACTGCTGGGTCACACAAAATCAGAAAATGCCGGATGACATCTTGTCACCCTTGAGCATTTTAAAATAAAGACGGTTATTCATTTTGCCCCCAGCCTCAACCCCATATTTACTTTTCCTCACCACACACTGTCAATGAATTTAAAAATATTAATTCAAATTAATAATTGGATTACCTCTTACCTCCAAATAGATGGCACAAAGCATAATAATAATAATAATAATAATAATAATAATAATAATAATAATAATAATAATAATAATAATAATAATAATAATAATAATAATAATAATAATAATAATAATAATAATAATAAATGTGTTTTATACTGTGACCTTGATGTGGGCGTGACCTTCACATGAACTTCTGGTTCTGGTTGCTTCGACACTAATTTGTTTTTTCCTGTTTTTGCACATGTGGCCTGGATGTGAAATAATTGGTACGTATAGTATTATCCTGCAAATTGTCTTTGACCTTGAGCTTGGTCATGACCGTGATAGGGCTTCAGTCTTCAACAATTGGTTTCCAGGCACTTATGATTTTTCGTAATATGGCAAATCATGTTTGATTTGTTAGCAGATGAAAAGGTAGTGGCTGACAAATATGTTTTATTTTTATTACAGGTAAGCAGCTGCAGTAGCCGATGAAGAAATCAGAAATGTAAACCAGGGGAGGACGTCACCATAATATCTCAACATGGATGCAATGCAGATTATCCATTTTTGCGGAGGTGCACATTATAGTGGGCCACATTTCTATAGAAAACCAGCTTCCTCTGAATATTTGTAAACTTCTTATGAAACTTTTGAAGTATTTAATTGATGGCCATTGAGTGAGCCACAATACAGTGGCCTCTGTCATCAGAACTTGCCCCAAGAACACATCCAAAATTGCTCTTTTATTTCATAGACAAAAATTTGTAAATTGTATGGAAAGTATTCCACTGCGAAGTCTAAAAAAAATGCAGAAGTGAGGAAAAAAAGATTGTGGGCGTAGAAGGTAATACTTTCTCTCAACGCTATTTTTAATGAGCTTATTATAACTTCAATAAATATTTGCGTGCAGGTACGCAGGTAGCATAGTAGCTTTAGAAATGAGAAAGACTGATGCTGAGTCGGAAATTTTTCTGCGATTTAACTTTTTACATTTTTTAAGAATTCTACGCAAAAATATAGTATTTTCAAATATAGATATGTACAGATATGTATATGGATTTCAGAACCTAATGTGAGTACACCTCGGTCTCTACGAAAATATTCTGTGACAATTCTAAAATCGCTTTGTTAAATGGTAAGAGATGATCTTAAACAACACCCTTAGTTTTTCAGTATTATTGTGATTTCCATTTTACTTAAAAGTAGAAATGATGACTTTTTTGTTTAATTAATGTAGTTCACAGTTTGAACACGCTGCGTGTTTTCCTATTTTGTATGAATTTTGTGTGCTGAATCAACTTTTATTTTTATCTCCAAAACGGCTGTATAGATTTTTTTGAACTGTTATCATGATATAATCTGATTAAAGATGATGCAAGTTGGCTAGAAATAATGAGGATATGTTAATTTTGGATGATGCTGTGGGACATCAAACCTTACAACAATGTGTCGGTAGCACTACAATTGTGCAGGCATGTGGCAATGTGTTGTTATATTGTCAGAATGGTTTTGTGGAATGCTTTGATTTTTAGTGAGATTCCAGTCAGCAGAGCACAGAATCATGAGGTTTTTCCTGTTCTATGTTTTAACTGCAATATGCATCTTTGAAGTTGTAAATGACAACCTAGACTCTAATTTTGTAACCTGTTTTAAGTTTTTTGACAATTAGAGATCGATCGGCTTGTGTAGTTTCGGCGCATGTATAGTTTATTTGGGTTGACAATTAGCTTTCCCTGTGTCAAAACATGTATTCCTTGACCTTGGGGTCATGTGATGGTTTAGGTCACTTCAGGTACAAATGGTTAAATAGATATTGTATACTCAATAATGCAGTTTTTTTTGCTTGTTTGTGGTACATGGTTGCCTATCGCTAGATTACGTATTATCTGTTATTTTTAAAGGGGGGGGGGGGTAAAGCAGGCACAAATATCAAAATGCTCAAGTATGACAGGATATCACTCGGCATTTGTCGGCAATATGTACCGAGGTCTGTCAATATCAGTAAAAAAAAACTAGATATCTGGACAATGATTGTAGGTTCAGCCCAAATCGTGTATCTATCTGCCGGAATGTGTTCACACATACAGGTCTCTGAACCCCGGGAAGTCTCCCTAAGCAATTTCAAAGCAACTGTTCAAGCGTTTTCGGAGAAAAAGATATTTTTAAGATTTGGCTTAAATATGAACAGAAAAATCTTAATAAAAACAAAAATCAATGGACTGTGAGTATTTGAACAAGCCTGTTAGGGACTAACCCAAGGTACACTCCCAGCAAGTTTGAGATGAATTTGGCCAATGGTTTTGGAGAAGATGTTGAAAAATGTGAATTGTGGACGCCGACAGGCGGACGACGGATGGTAAACAAATACCTAGCCACTACATTAGCTCAGCTGACTGACAAGCCAACTGAGCTAAAAACTGGCAAAATAAGTTGGACAGTATTCTGTTTAAACCTGCTTTTAAGACGTTTGATGAAACGATGGTGCCTATTCTAACTTATGTAGCTGAGATATGGGAGTATGAATATAGGAAAGACACAGAGGGTGTACAAATTAAATTTTGTAAACATTTGTTAGGTGTAGCAGTTTTCACACATAATGACTCAGCTTTAGGGGAAGACTGCCTGGGTGTATTGTAAATATGAACAAAGCATAAAATTCTGGTTAAAGTTAATACACAAGCCAGAAGAATGGTATCGGAGAGCCAGCTGTCTAACATTGAAGAATTTGGATGCGCATGGCAGGAAGACCTGGGCAATTTTGTTGTTAAAATCTGGATTCGGATATGCTTGGATTTCCCAAGAAGTGGGGGATACCAGCACATTTCTCAGAATGTTTATTTCTAGGTTGAAGGACTGTTATACTCAAGATAATGATTGGGTGAGGAGAATTAACGAGTCAGACAAGCTAAGATAGTATAGAGAATTCAAATCCCTGCGGGAACAAGAAAAGAATATACATGTATCTATTTTGTTTTAATATTTATTTCTGCTATAGTAAGGCTGAGATGCTGTGATCATAGTTTACATATACGTGAGGTCGAGATCAGATGTACCTTGCCTGCAACTGTTTTGCAGACTATGTGTCTGTAACAATGATAATTATGTGGAGGAGGAGTTCCATGTGGTCTTAATTTGCTCTACTTATGTTGAGTTAGGAACTAAATGGATATCGACGTTTCCTTTGGAACACCCCACAAGACTGGAATTTAAATTATGGACACACAAAGTGAGGATCAAATTCATTATTTAGACCTGTCTGTTTTTCGTGCTTCCAAGCTCAAGGAGAACAAGGTAATTGACCACCAAGTAAGAAGTGCTAATACTTAATGGTGCCTTCAGGCTGTTACAAAATAACATCTTCATGTCTGTTATCGTAAATTCTCTAATTGTAGCTGCGGCTTGTATTAGAATACATTGTTTTCCAAATTGAAGATGATGAAGTCAGGATGCATCTTCTAATAGACAGCTTTACGCGCACCATGACCTTATGAGTTCTTATGGTAGCTTTATATGTAGACATACTGAGAACACATAAGATCATAAGGTCAAGTAACAATAGAAAGGTTGCATTCGTAACATGCATACTTTTCATTGATAATAATACCACATACAGTTAAAAAGTTAACAACATGCTTCTGTAATATTGTTAAAATTATGTAAAACATGATCAGCGAGTCGTACACATGAAACTCAGGCAGGAACTTTTCATTTTGATTACTGTAAGTCAATAGCTAAAGTCGGAGTGCGTCTTCCATTAGGGTTTTCTGTTGAACAAAATGACGGAGATATAAACTTTGTAGATGTCACAAAGTCGGGGAGCAGGTTCTAATACAGATGTGCCTTCTAATAAAGAATTGAAGGTTTTGTTTGCTTCTTTAATGAAAGGAAATGCGAACGGTTCTGTGCACCTCGCCAACAAACCATGGCCATTGTTTTTTATTTCCTTTCTGTACAATGGGCCTATGGCCTGAAGTAAATGAAGTGTATTACAGTTGTCCAATGTCGAGTCAGTCTAGCTATTTCTTTCTTTAAGCGTTGAAGTACATGTATAATCAAACGGTCAAAAGAACCCGTGTAAGGCATATTTACCATCTCTGCCTGCCTGGCTTCCTCTATGTAATGTGTGGTGATGATGATTGTGCTGTTCCCTGCTTGAGATATTGTTATTAGCTGCTCCCATATCCTGTGGTAGAAAAGTATATGCATGTAAAAATCTGATTAAGATTTCTGCATGGCACAACAATTTGCAGTGGCAACAGTTCACAAAATTCTTCGCAGACCAATATTTACGTTGACCAGAAAGACCCAAGCTCCATCTTGTGGCTACTTCACTAGCGTCTGTCCTTGGGTAACAAGGTGACAGTTTAAGCTTTGGAAAAGTGACCCACTTTCTAATTGGTCTAGTGTGATCACCATGGTAACAGGCTGCAGTACACTAGGGACCAGAGGCTGCACAGGCCAAGCTAATAATGACCGACTTCTCGATTGATGTCTCAGTCAAGGGGGAGTTCACAGCATAGTAGTATGTGCCTTACTATAAATAAAATCCTGTCAAGGAAGACCAGACCAAGTGTAGAGAGATAACACAGTAGTTGGTCTGCTTTGGAGGCAAATATTAATGATGCAAAACTCAAAACTTGAAATCAACTGAACTACTGTTGGACATATTTTAAACATGCTTATCTTAGGCTGAATGCACTAATTTTTACGGTAGTTTTATTTTCACAATAATCATATTACACAATGTCTGTAAAACTGCCAATAACTGAACATTGCAGGCATTTCGATAGACGTAGATACGGTAGTTCCAAACAGTCGTTGCCTGAAGTCACATCACATTATTACTCTTACCCCCTCTATTTAGAACTGAGCTACCACTGAGACAACAGCTTTCTTTGGTGTGCGTTGGGCATTATATACCCAATTCACATCAACGGAAGCTGTTGACCAGACACATGTTGTGTGGACAGGTCTGATCTACAATTTCAGGCATGCACATTAATTTCCCACCACAATTGCATAATACCCGGTTGTTTTTGTAACCATAATCTCGCTCACCAGATATGGGGTGCTGCCGAGGGGGGGGGGGGGGGGGGGAGGATATTACTGACATTTTGGAAAATAGAGAATACTTAATACAGGTAGATGCATATTTATTCTTGTAACGAATTAAGGAAGTACTAAATGAAAATGACTTTGGTCTTTGGAAACTTAAATTTATCTGAAACGCAATGATTTTGTAAGAAAGAGACACATTTAGCCCTGTCTGCGACAGTGACATGCCCGTCTGTCTTGCGCAAGTGACAGGCACGAGCCTCATGCTTTTTGGCAGGGAATTAGTATGCATGCTTCATGTTCTCATTAACTTTGATTTTCATTACTGATGAAATTAATCATAAACAATGAATCAGATGACACCTCATCACTAGCTGGCTTTTGCTGAGTCCAGAAAAGGGGGGGGGGGGTCAACATAATTGACTCAACATGATTGTATATTCATGAGAAAATTCAGTGTGTGCACACTGCAATCAACAGTAACTTGCAGATGGAGTTTTAAAATGCATAAAAGCTGGGGGAAGTATTAATGTTTACAGTATGTTTTGATTGATTGTGCCTGCATTGTTACCTCCAAGGCAGACCAAGGTCTGTGTTATTTTATATGACACTAGTAGAGCAGATCGCATAGAGTTTGCATCTGATTTAGAGGAAACCTGCTTTGACAAGAGCATTGTGCTGAGATTCCTTATGGCAATCTTGTTATCACATCATAATGTGTGAGAGCAGTGTTATGCAGTATAGTAATATGGGTATAGTTAACACGTGGGACAGCCGAAGAGTACTCAGTGTGGATATATTCTCGACAAAGACAATTTAATTAACATTTAAGAAGAAAAGTAAATTATATAAAGGTGTGGATAATTGCATAGTGTTCACTGTGTCTAGGTGCCATCTAGAGCAGGTTGTACTGTACAGGGCCTAACAAAGGCAAAACTGACTTCATTTGCCTATTGACCCTGTAGATGTAGAGTCTTTGCTTAGGGGTCGGAGTGCCTAATATAAAATAACAGTCTGAAAAAAAATTGATAGTCCCAAAAATTGATAGTCCAAAGCCATACTACTTTTTAATTTGGGCAGAGTCCTTTCTTATATATATATATGTGTGTGTGTGTGTGTGTGTGTGTGTGTCTGTGTGTGTGTGTCGTATATGGGCACTTCCGGTTACAGGTACTCTTCCGGTTATCGGCACTCTGCCGGCTCTTGGTAATGTGCCGAATGAAATGGTTATTATAGCACTTTCTAATGACTTTAATATGGCGCCCCGAATTGTCTGGCACATATTATATTTATACACATGCTAATAAAATACCCGAAGTACCCGGGTATGCAACTAATTACCCCGTAATATTGGAGAGGCTTTCATTGTCAGTTTCGAAACATCGGGCCTTCGGAGCAGTATTCCTTCGGAACAGTTGGCCTTTTTCTGATTCGAATTCAGATCATTGGACCTTTAGAATACCGGCCCTTTGGAATACTAAACTCTAACCCAACAGCCCGTGTTCTGTGCACAGAAAACTCGATCAACAACAAACTTACTCTGCGCATGTCCCGCGTGGGGAAATTCCAACAAGGAAGATACATGCATCCTCTCAGGTAACAAATACCGGCAGCACGTGCGCAGAAATCACTTACAAGTTATCTTAGGTGGCCGTACAGATTGTCCCGTCTGCCAGTGCCCATGCATGCAATGGCTTCCATTGCCAAAAGGAGACGAAACTCGGCACTCCGTCTCACCGACGTTTGAGTTGCCCAAATGGTTTCGGGTTTTAATTTCCCCGTCTAGGGTACCACTGTCGCATCTGCTGCTTACCACACACAAACTGAAAAACGATCCCAGGGGTAAACCTGTAAATCTACCCTCAAGTGTGAGGTTATTTTATGAAACATATCATGTTAAATTTCAGCTACTGTCCTCTGATGTCGCATGTTTTTAGTTCCTCAAACGAAGAGAGGGTGAAGAAAATCGAGTATGTGGCATTGAATTTTGTTCTTGGCACAAAACGAAGGAAGATTTTTTTTTAGTTATCGAAGAGTATGGTTGCCTACTAGCTAGAGCGGGTATTGTAGGCATACCCCTTAGTCCTACAACTCACAGACTACGTGCTATCGCTCTTCAAGTCTTTAAATCTGTGCATTAGCTTGGACCAACATACTTGCATAGTATTTTTAAACCTACAATGAACTTATATTCTCACAGGGACATAAGCTCAGTAATCCTCCCAGAGTAAACGCACCTATGTTTGGCCAACGCAGTTTGGCTTTTTAGTGGGGCGAAACTCTGGAATGATCTTCCGAATCAATAGGTTTATGAAGACAGCATAGGCCTCAATGAGTTCAAGAGACTCATAACCAGCAAATTAGCTTTTTAGTTCAGCTGACATGTCAGTCAGCTGAGTTTTTGTGAGGCTCTGTCATCCGTCTGTCTGGAGTCTCTCCACAGTTTACATATTCGACTTCCTCTCGAAAAACGTCGGCTAGATTCACTTCAAACTTGTTTGGGATATGCCTGGGGTAGTTCTCTACCAAGTCTGTCCAAATCGTCATGCTCCAGTGATTTTTTATTTTTTCATGGAATTTTTGGTTCATTTTGGGGGAAACCTTGAAAAATCTTCTGTGAAGCCACTCACTCAATTGCTTTGATATCACACAGGAATACTAGAAGGGACTCCTCATAATGTATTCACAGGGTGACGCTGTAGTGTTCTTCAAATTTTATATTATTTTTTTGTCTGTTTTTGCTATTTTCGACTTCTTCTCAAGAAGCGTCACTCATATTAAGCTGAGACTTGGTGGATATGTTTCTTGTGGAAGGCTCAAACAAAATTGTTAACTGAATGGACAAGATTCCTGATTTTAAACGATTTTTTTAAAATTCGGGTGCCCATCGGTAAATGCACCTCTTCAATTGATTACTATGCAAGTCAATAGGCATTTTATTGCTAATTCACATTTTGGACTTCTTCTCCAAAACAGTCATCGAGATTGACTTCTAACTGAGTAGCAATGTACCTTGGGTGGGTCTCTACTAAATTTGTTCCAATGGCAACGCTCCAGTATTTTTTCTTTATTTTTTATGCTTTTTTTGGGGG
Source organism: Hermodice carunculata (assembly GCA_964020975.1). Lineage (NCBI taxonomy): Eukaryota > Metazoa > Annelida > Polychaeta > Eunicida > Amphinomidae > Hermodice > Hermodice carunculata. Next base: position 73,485,446 of record OZ026628.1, on the reverse strand, counting down.
GGGGGGATTGAACAAATCTTCTCCGAAACTGCTCACCCAATTGCTTTGATATCACACAGGAGCACCCCTGGGGAGTTCTAGTTAATAATTTGTTCACTAAGTGGCGCTGCAATTTGTTTTTCTATATTTTAATGGTTAATGGTTTTTGGTATGTTTTTCGCTATTTTCAACTCTTCAGAACTGTCTCTCAGATTAAGCTGAAACTTGGTGGATATGTTTTTTTGTGAAAAGGTGAAATAAGACTATTCACCAGGTGGCACAGGTGTAGAATTTTCTATTTTCTATGATTGTTTTAATTCGGGTACTTATCAGATAATGCACCTTCTTATTGATTAATATATAAGTCAATGGGCATTCTAATGCTATTTCCAATTTGGGACTTGTCCAAATAAAACGACAGTCAGATTGACTTCACACTTAGTGACAATGTCTTATGGTCGATCTCTATTACTTTTTTTTAAATGGTCAAGCTCCAGTGATTTTTGGATTTTTCATGCTTTTTTGGGGGGGGGGATGTTTAAAAAGCTTTTAATGGGGTAACTTAACATGGAAATTTCTTGTAATAGTTATAATGTAATGCATGTAATGTAATCGTTGAAGAAACATATGCGTGGCGTTGTCAATGTTAATTGCAACCTAATAGATGTAAGTATAAAATGCTGGAATTTAAATAGCAAAATGTGTGTGGTCTATCCGATAAGATGAATTAAAATTGAACAGTGTCATTGGCACAAGATAGATTGGCAAACGTGTATAAAACTTTGTCTTGCTGTCAGTTTCTGAGAGGAGGTCCTGGGACCACTTCTGACAACTTCATTTTCCTCTGTCGAATCAGGGTACGATTCTACAGTATCACTTAGAATTTAACGTACTTCAGCATAATTCAGGTCCAGTTTGTTCCAGCGTATTTCTTGTCTGTTTACATTGTGGTGTAACCACCGGCGATGACAGACTTTCCAATGAGCAAGTTGAAGGGATGGCGCCCAGTCTGGATAAGGCTATTTTATACAGTTTGGCACCTTTGCCTGCATCGCCCCCCCCCCCCCCCCCAAAAATACTCAATAATTAATTGGAGGTGAAAATACTGACTGAATATTTTAAGAGGTTAAAGTTACTAGCTGGCAGTAGAATGTGGTTTTCCATAATATGCATATATGATAATATACATATTTGATTACAAAAATGTCTATGTTGGTCCTCTAATTTGTAATAGATAATGCTTCACATAAATAACAATATGTGACCCATTTCGCTTAGCTAAATGCATATATTGGGGACATTTCACAACAGCAAAAAGCACACAAGGTAAATGGGCTATGTCCACAAAACACAATAATCATACCGCCTGCTCTCCCACCACAAAAGTAAGCATCTAACAAAAAAGTCATGGCAGCCTTTTTCATAAATGCTAATAAAAACATTCATGGCAAATTTCTTTTTAATAGGAAACAAATACAGCAACGTTTTCCGTTAGACGTGCAAAATGATGAGAACAGTATCACGTGTTTTTTTTTAAGTTACTTCCTTTGAAATTGACCCCAGCCAAGTTTCCCGTTATGTCTTTCACAGATCAAAAGAAAGGAAAGAACCTCTGTATTGTACGTTGCTACTATCCTTATTCATTCAGCCGTAAGTGGACCCATTGTCTTCAAACGTGGCAGTGCTGTGCCCGAATTACTGTAGGTGGAAAATGCAGGCAACTAAAATATAGAACTATGAAAATGTTGATGCTCGTAGGTTTTGAATTGACGTTCTGTTCTCTACCTGACAGCGCGCTGGTTTGGTATACAACTCCATCAACGTTAGTTTGTTCAAATGCAACTCCAAGTTGTTGACTAGCTCACATGATAAATCAATATGGCGATGATCTTAGCTGTTTGTTCAACTGCTGTTAACACTACTACTACTACTACTACTACTACTACTACTACTACTACTACTACTACTACTCGTTCCGCTGCTCATTTAAAAAAACAAAAATACAAATATGAACAATAAAACACAAAGCTACCCCTCCCAAATTGTACTCTTCCTATACTCTCTGCACGTGCAACTTTTCTACTAGGAGAGGCAATAGTACAAACATGAACTAATTGTTGGGACAATTTTTCCTCATCATCTCATCTATGCGGATGTTTGCTCTCCCCTCATTATCCCATAAACAAAAATTAGACAAAGCAATAGAAAAACTGTACAGCTTCGTATTGGGTTTCAGGGGGACAACTGCGTGTACAACCTTTCTGCATTCCTGCCTGCAACATCATAAAGCTATCCTTCCTTAAATAGAGCTGACTCCATCAACGGCTTGCGAGGAAGATACTAAGCATCAAGGTAAGTCTGACGACATTAGCAATTAAGTTTATTCTCACTGAGTATATGAATACTTAACGGGTAATATACATACAGAGTGTAAGACACTTGTTGCATCGTAACTACCTAAGCATAGCATTAATAGTTGTAAACATATACTCATGCAGACTTTTACATTTATGTGAAGTCGTTACTCGGTTTGGGAATTTTGATTCCTTTTTCAAACTTCTGTGCAGTATTTTTATTATGTCTACTTATAAATGAGTAAAATAACACCAACTTACCATGGACACATGACTAAATTGATACGGAAACAAAGAACACAATGCCAACGTGACCAAGGACACGTCAGCATAGCCAGCCCAGGTCGACCATAGTATCTGACATAAATGTATATTGTTTCTCCATTTGCCAAAATAATGTGTGACAGCGTTAATCCAAATGTAACAAGAACAATACTTTTAAGCTCACTCACCTAAGCTGATGTTATGGAAGGTAATAATTGTCCATGGTAAAATGCCGTTCGGCTGTCTCTTTGTCATAGTTCCAATGTAAACTTCTCAGATTATATCTGTATTTATGCATACATACATACATACATACATACAGATATATATATGTATATATATATATATATATATATATATATATATATATATATATATATATATATATATATATATATATATGAAATAGGGTCTCAGCATCAGGATTGAGAGTACCACTCAATGCATCTTTTCGTTTGGATACAAGCATCCATATGTAAAACTTTGGTTTGATATTACCTTTATTAGATGAAAACAATGTGGCATTTAACAATTTACTCTACTGGAACCCTATTCATTTGCACAATTCACAGCAGCCATCACGAAATGTCCTTGTTTTCCATGCGCTATGCAAAGTCAGAGGTATTAACGATAGCAGCAGCTCCCCCCCCCCCCCCGCTAAATCCCTTAAAATGCAGAGGTCAAGGAAATGGCGAAGATACAACAAATAAGGCAAGGGGCCCAAATAGGTAAAGTACATCTTCATTTGATGAATATATGGCTGTTATATAAACCAGCCTTTTGACTCACTTTGTTATCTGAACGTACCTCACAGCTTCCATTATGTCTAAAACTTAAATATAGTGCAGATATATGTCGAAAATAGCTTCAGTTTATTCTATGGTGTACGTGTCACAAGTGAATAATTAAATTAGAATAGTCGAGGGGGCAAAGGAAATTTGACTATTCAATGTGTTTCTTTAGCTACTGTACAAATAACATTCGAAAATATTGTAAAAGATATATTTGTAATATCGTTATCATAGGTACACGAGTGATGCCTTGTAAGGTCTTTGCTTAATATGTGTAATTACAACCTCCAGCAACCCGTATGCAAGTGGGCATGAAAAACAGCACAACATATCTTACTCCCAAAAACTAAAAAATTAGTAACACCTTTGGTTCCCCGATTTACTTATTTCTTGAATTCCACAAGGTCTTCAGACTAACGAGATTTGGTAGGTAAATTGTTCCACCATAGTTCAGCAGATGCAAGTTACAAATGCGATTAAGTCAGCAGACATTGAAAAAGAAACCAAAACGAGCTCGATCTAATATTGGTCATGTGTTTCTCACCAACAGGAACAGGATTTTTTTCTGGATAAAGAAGAGTTTTATCATTCTTTACTTTGAAAACGAAATTCCCTTTTTTCAATTTCTCGAGACAAGTTTCACCATAAGTTATTTTGCGGTTAGTGTGAGCACTGGCATCAGAAATAATTCTTGCAACAGCTTATCGAGCATTTCAGCATCTGAACTCTTTTTATAATCAGCTTTCTAGAGTAGCGCTCCATATTCATAAAGAGATGTTATAGAAGAGCAATGAACTGTTTTCAAAGATATGTTCCTCGATGATATAGCAAAGATTTCAATTTTACATTTACCATGATTGCAATTTCTTGAATGAACAATCGCTCAATGTGTTTGAAAGGTGCTTTCACTTTAATGTTGTGAAAAGAACGCAATATTTTTATGGGTATATAGTTATCGTAGTCGCTTCGAGACACTTAAAATTGGACCCGTGTGTACTTTTTTTTGCATTGTCAAGCGAAATTCAAATTTCGTCGACGATATGTTGAATAAATTTGAAAGAGACTTTGAAATGACGACTAGCTTCCTGGAACAGATGTTTACTGAAACCATCTGGACCACTAGCTTCAGAAACTGTCAATGCTTTTTGTTTCCCCAAATAACTTGTTTTAGAGGCTAGAAAGTTTATCGAAGTCTATAAATTCGTATTTTCCAACGCGAGGAACTAAATTTTTGTATTGTTAATTTAGGTAGATTTGTAACATTGTCCATAACTTGGCATTTTATCTTATTGTTACATCCATGACTGTCATGTCTGTGACTAAGATGTATCATAAAAACAGCTTCAAAGACAATTTTGTAAACAGAGATATTTTAGAGGGCAAGCTCAGCAGAGCCATCCTGCTCAAAAGGGAGAGTCCCCAATAGTAGTAATTTTAGGAATTACATTTTCCAAATCCTCAAATCTGAAGAAGTGGTAGTTTCAAGCTCTCTTTGTGCAAATAAAATATCAAAATACAGGTAGATTCTTTTGGATTTGCCAAATCTAGATTAATGTAAAGAATTTAAATGTCTGATGTAAAATCATTATTTATTTTAAAATTTATTTGCAAACTTAGGATGTAACCTATGTCAATTACTTGACCGATAAAAGGGCAATATGGTGAAGAAAATCAAATAACATTGATATAATAATAAATCAAGCGATAAATTTTCAAAAGTGTTGAATAAGGAAAAAAAAGTCGGAAAAAGGCTTTCCAGTACGGCAGCATAGGAACTCAAATAGGCAGTACGTCAGTAGGAAATCCCCTATTTTGCCATTCTTATGATCTGTATAGAGAAAATAGGATGATCTTTGTATTAAAACACAGTTATTTGTGAAGGGAAGTGCTTGTAGATTCACATTTTTAGCCCCATACCTGTACATATTTTCAAGAGTTCCTGCATAATGAAATCTTACATCCTGATGCAATGTGTTTGGTTCAAGGGCTCTTAAAATTCAAGGATTACTTGGTATAAACTTGGCCTCCCTTTGTAATTTTGATATGAGTACAAACGTGTGTGATTTTCATTACATTCACCTGCCACCTGATATATTCAGGCCCTACACAGCCCAGGTTTGACAGTGTGTCCATAATAAGAGTCACTGGATGTTGAAAACACTTGCTCACTAACATTCCAGTACAATGCCTGTTCCTTTTAGGCGCCATTTGTGCCTTACGCCCGCAATGTGTCTGTCTTTGCAGGCAATCTGCTACGTGTACTAGACAGTTTATCACAAACATTTATTTCATTTGTGATCATTAAAAAAAAGGATAATGTACATTGTGCATATAGATACACACTAAAATGTGACACGAGCCTTAGGTAATTCTCGTCGAGTAAAAAAAATCATAATTGAAGAAATACGCGCACATAATTGATATAATAATGAAAAATACCCAATAACATAAAATAGCTCTTAACCTTGAACACTTTGTTGCCTTTTTATACTTTTTCCATCACATGAGTTTCCTTTGCTTTATATGGATTCCATCCTGGGTTTTTCATATTGAAAATGTGGTTTAACCAATGTTTTGTATGGATATAGTTAAACGGTATCTCGTCCCAGAAATGGAATATCCTTTTCACCATTCCCATATTTCTGTCTTATATTTTTGTTTATGGACTATTTACTCTTTAGATGCAAGTTTTTCCTGAACGATGACTCCCAAATCCTTTCCATTTTTGTTCTTTGGAGCATGACTTTGTTATGTTTTGGTATCTTTCGTAGTAGAAAGAGCTACAGTTTGCTTTCGAAAGCTTAAAACTTCACACTACTTTGAGAGAAACAACAGTAATCTTCCTTTTTTTACCTTTCGGGTAAGGCATCCCGGTAAATGCATATCCTCTGCGGATGTTATCTGTCTAAATATTTTAGTATCAGCTACAAACAGAATATATATATATATATATATACCTGTGAGCTGACTATATTTGGGAGGTCACTTATGCATATGGCACATTATTGTGGACCTAATACTGATCTTTGTGGTATACCACTTGTGAATTCGGTAAGTTTTTTAATCCAGTTCCATTAATAAATACTCTTTGCGATCTTCTTAAATGAAAATCACATAACTCGTCTATAGCTTCCGTTTGCATTCCATCACTTTCAAAATTACCAATTAATCTGCGGTAAGGTACTCTGTCACATGCCTTCATGAAATCCATAAATATTGTCCACTTGACTTGACTCATAATTGGTAGTAGTGTACATATTCGTGGTGATGGTTGTGGTGGTACCGTTTGTGGTTGTAGAAGAATTAATAACAGTCGTAGTACACCAGGGGTCAATAATCAAAGCTTACTTCATGGAATTGGATGGGGGGGGGGGGGGATTCTACACAAAATGCACAATCGGAATCATTCCCGTGATACCACTATGTGTTATGTGACTACAGAACAGTCTTGTATTGACGCAGCAACTATTAGTTGACACCATTACACTGAAATAGCCAACGCAGATACTTGACCAAAAACGTAAAAGAAGCACTGGATCCATTAATCATTATAGTGTTCAATCATAAAAGTCACAAATATATTAATAAAAACACATTTGCAAAAACTGCTTTTGGTGTGAGAAATACTAAATTAAAAGCAATAGTAAATCATATACCATAGAAAATGTACTAAACGCAGTTTGTTTTCTTTTATATTATACATTGATTCAGTCAGGACCATTTTCATTTCAACATATCAAAGGTATCCCCATAGCCAGTAATTGCTCATCTCTGCGAGCCGATTAATATCTTACTTGGCTTGAGTGTGAATTCATGCGGAAATTAATAGAAGAGCACTTTCTTGTAGCTAAACAATTACTATGTAATACTGAATTTATTTACGATATTGCTTGCATAAACGTAAAAATCGTTATTCAAACTGCTCAATAAATTTATCCTGCTGATATACCTTTAGAGTATTTTAATACCGAAGAAAACAAAGACGTGTTTCTTGATTTAGATGTTCATGCTTTTTACAGTAGATTTGGTGTGAAACTACAGCACAAGATAGATGATTTTAATTTTTGAAGTTGTCAAGTATTTCAATAAATTCTGTTGCAAATAATGGGTATAGTCATGGAATTTGGAGTTTCTTATTTAGGGGATTTCAGATCGGCTTGTTTCACCCATACTCGCAATATTCATTAATTGTCCAAAATTGCGTGTTTGATTATTTCACTATTTTCGAAATTGTGACTTTTCATTCCGGGTGGCCTCAGTGTGGAGTAGAAACTACTTGATGGGTCGGGAGAAAGCCTTGAGTCGTGTCCCAACAGCAGAAGCTATCAATCTACACAGATGCAGAGTTACTGTAACAGATCACAATTGAAACACATTTACACATTTTTTTTATTACTTTTTGCGTACATTCACTAGGATTGAGGAATGGTGTTACTTTTTCTTCTAGGCTGTACCAGTACTAGTTATGTTATGGCATAGTATTTTAATATGAGGAAAGCAGCCAATCTGAATATACAGTTTGCCTGCTCTTTTCTCAGTGCCTGCACGGATTCAGGTCGATTGGTGACACCTTTGTGTGCGTTCTGGTTTCAAGGCAGTCATTCTGTTCCAGTGGCTTTGTGTTGCGTGGTCTATTCAGTTTCTTTGCAGGAAAGTGAAGTAAATATTTAGGGATTCCTTTTCCCAGTTTCAATTTAAGTTTGAGGTAATATGCATGGGCCAGGCCTGGTCTTTGAGTATTAATGAGGTTTTCTGATGTGTGACACCTTCACTACATCACTTGTTGCACCTTTTCAATACAGTTCGTTTTGTGTACATTCGATGTTGTGTTTTTACTCGTTAATATGAATAGGCGAATCTAAGAAAGTTAAGATTTAGGCGTATAGAGAAGGTATTTTATTGAGAGGACTTATGTTAAGTACATATAATGTGCTGCTTATTATCAAACAGAAAGGTCTGTATAGTTTGATACTTGCTGACTAGAAGAATCATTGACATGCTGTACACGTAGTATTAAGCCTTGCACTACAGGAGTGGGATAATTGCGCCACTATTTGATCCGACTTGAATATTATAACGTATTATATCTAGAATTTATTCCCCAACACTTTGGAATTTTGTTGCGACCAAAAGACTCAACCAAACCATTCCTTAGGTTTTTTCTTCACGACGTGCTTGAAGTGATATTAAAAAGCGATTGGTTAAAATGTTAACAAGGCGATGCAATTGCTTCCGGAGCTTTAACTCTTTCAGTGCCAAGGTTAAGACTTATTTAACAGCTTTATTGTGTGCATTTTTGGAGCACAGCTCGAAAAGCGTGATGGGAAAGGCTATTGACTTAAACTTTTCTTTAATCTTAGCTTTTGTGGCAACAAAAAATGAAAGTTCTTTTTACAAGCAATATTAATCTGGCATCATTATGATAATTACAGCAGTTCAACTTCAGTCGTAATTGACACTGAAAGAGTTACTTAATGTGATCATTTATACATTCTATTTGCGCTATTCTATAAATTTTTACGTCACAAAGTTTTGAAAAAGTAGTAACCATCCTGGCCTGATTCTCTATTTCATGAGGTGTTCATGCTGGTAACAGGGGCAAAAGGCCCATTTACCGGGAAAAGCGCCCAAGGAGGGCCTTTTGCCTCAAGCATGAGACAAAAAGCCCCTTTTAAGCAAAATCTTTATTTCTAAATAACTCACAAATGCTAGAGGTTTTACCGAAGTTTCAGGTTTGAGCATAAAGTCCTTACAAATTAATCACATCCCTGACACACATCAAATTTTAAAACTGAAAGGCTATGATTTCAGAGAGTATAGTTTTAAAGGGGGGGGGGGGGCGTTCTGCCCCGGGCAACCCTAAGTTGAACTTAAAATGTGAGCAGAGCATTTTCGTATCTGACTTTCAGACCTGTTTTCAGGTTGTAAGACTTAGGCCCCATAATCTGTATTGAAGATAACAATGCGTGCGACACGTCCTAAAAAAACGTCAATATTTACATGTTCGAGGCCACCCATGTGTTCAACATATCACGGGGGGGGGGGGGGCATATGATAACTACGCAGTGTCTCGTAGACTGGTTTTCGGGATGTTCTTCCGGCGACTCTCCCTTTTTATGACAGGGAACCAGAGTGTTGAGCGAGATTTTACTCTGGTAGAAGCATGGTTCCCAAAAAAACGACGTAGTTTGCCATTGGGAATCTATTAGATTGACAGCAAATCAGTGTACTTTGGGAAAACCGATGAAAGTCTTTATCATGGATTTTCAACACCTTTGGGTATGGGATTGAATGTGTAAGATTACGTACATTTCTGTTAATTTTTATTTAACACACGTGTTATATATGGTGCTCTCTCCGCTCACTGTTGCAATCTATCGACAACATTTTCTGAACAGTTATAAATTAGACATAATTTCCATAAAGTCCGGTTTGAGACTTTCGTGAAAATAATCTGCGAAAATTAACCGGAATGAATAAAAAAGGCAATGAATGCGCCCATGTGCGCATGCGCAGTAGGGGGCGACTAAGAAAATCAACTTCGTTGGCTAGATACTGAGTACTCATCTGATCGGGTAATTTACCGTCTTGCTATATCCTATATTTAAATGTGTTTTATGGTAGGAGCTCGCTGGCGCTCACTATGAACTGAAAATAATATAGGTGTGCTGAAGAAAGTTAAACGTGCATATAAAATAAAACATGTATTGAATATTTTACAGAAAGAGATGTGTGATACCTATACTAGCGATAGGGAGCAAGCACAGCTGATTTTATATGCCGGCTAGGTTATTGATCTAATGTCGACCCATGACTGCAGTTTTAACTTCAGGCGGAGAAATCGTACATACACTTGCGTCAGTATTTATTTTTATTGCACATTGGAAAATAATTGTTGATTTCCTTTGTTTGTTTGATTTCATTCGAACATATATCCATATAGTCAGGATACTGATACGATAGTAGAGCCAGTTGACGGTTACTGCAGGAATGTGACACACATAACTATCAGTATAGGCCTAAGTACATGATTATTCCGAGTAAAGTGCATTGATTAAGTTCATTACATGCAGGACACCGGCGGACGTCTGAAAATGTATATGTGTCGGGTCCATACATAGTACCAGTATTGCAGTAGGAATAAAACTGCAATTAGGCCTATCTGATTTTTCTTGAAAACTTTCATCGACAAAATTACTTAGTATTTATCCCCTACTGTCCATTAAGAAAGAAAAAAAGAACCATTTATATCACTTGTAACATTTTATTTCACTTCATTACATGGGGCTTTGACACATTCATGCCGCGCGTATGAATATGAAATTTAAACAACAAAGAAAAGCGGTCGACCACAGGCCTAATGGCGGATTTTTTTTTGAACAGCCGTCGCTTCAGACAAAAATCTCGACGAAAAGACACTTTTTTATTATTTCTATGTGTAATTAATTTGGTGGAGAGGAGAATTGGAAGGCTACGTTGTCTTGGAATGTCGCACCACCAAACATTCCAAAGTATGCACCGGTGGAACTCAACTGACTGTTGGCCGTCAGATTTGCCCCATCACTGACGGCAGCATTGCCAGCATTGCCCGAAGGAACGGGGCGATGGCTCCCTGCTACGTCAGCTGGGACAAACGATGAAGACAGAGTCTGGAGTGTTTTGGACAGATGTTAGACTTAAAGGTCTCTGAAAAGAGGAATAATTTCCCTGGAGAAGGCTGCACGTGGCGTGTTGTTGATTTTGGCTTGCTGTTCACGGACGGTGCATTTTTGTGCCCACTCAGGTATTGAATAATGGTTGGCGGGACACTTGGATGTAAAAGTCGACTGCACATCGTGCGTCTAACAGAGTGTTGTTTTTTCGGAGAATCACCAGTCCTGAATTTTTGGCCCTAGTTTGCATCACAAAATCAAGTTTATTCTTACCCTTTGGCAGGGATTTATACCACGGACCATCGGGCTTTCGACCGTGATTTATGGCAAAGTAATGAGGCGAGTTTGAATTTACCAAATATGGAATCGATTCCTTCCATATTTGGAAAACCATATCTCTGATTTTACAAATATGGTAAAAAGTAGTCCGACCCATGGGATATGGTCAACAATATCACATAGGCTATATCCCATGGGTTTTCAATGTAATATGGTACAAAGTAGGGGATAAAAGGCTAAACTGTGAACCAAAAACAATACTTCGTCAGGGTCATGTGACCTGACAAAATAAGAATTTCAGTTTGCTCAAAACTGATTGTACAATCCGCTCCTCTGAAATGTATACAAGTTGACGCGATTTCTCGCAGATATCACATTGGGGGGCGAGTCAAAGAATGTGTCCTACAAGGATATGTCTCGGAACTATTATTGTTTTTCATATGCACCAATGACTTCGTAGACATTGGGCAATCATCTATACAGCTTTTTGCCGTCGACACATCTCTGTTTATCAGGGTGAATGACGCCACTGCTGCGACAAATATTCTTAATGCAGACATGAAAGAAATTGAAATTTGTCGCAGCAAACTTGTGTTGCAAAATCCAGCAGTATGGTAATCTGTAAGGAACGAATCGCTTACTGTTCTGTAATTTACTATTCATGAATGAAAAAAAAACCCGACAAACACGACCATAAATATTTCGGCCTGGCCATTGGTTCGGATCTTACATGATCTAATCATATCAGTAAATTTACAACTAAAGGTATAGAAATAGTAAATATTCTGAAATATCTGCAGTGTCGGCTTAATAGGAAAATGGAAATTTTATACCTTTGTTCAATTAGATCTCTCCTGGAATATGGATCTGTGGTCTTTGACAACTGTAGGCCTAATTTACAGAAATCTACGCAACTGAGAAATGTCCAATTAGCCGCAAGCAAAATTATTACAGAAGCTACCCCAGGGCCTTATCATAATTTACTGTATGAAGTACATATATATATATATATATATATATATTTATATACAAGGCAATGAGTATCATATTCATAAGTAAGTGTTGTTTCAGTGGCTCCAGGAGTCAGTATTGAAATATTCTTGAGCTGCTAATAAATGACTGTACAGCAGCAAATAGCTTTTCGGGACGTTAGAATGGGTATACAGGCCAGGGCTTCCTTACAATAACATTCTGAGGTAATATTTGCGGGCAAGACTAAGAAAGAGAGAGGGATTCACTCCTGGGGTCACAACTGAAGCAACATCTCTCAACAATTGTAGGCGATAGGCAGCATATATCGTGCATTCAAAGAAAAAATCTTCGCTTGTTTCGGATGAACATCCAGAAGCACAAGCGGGATCTGGAACGATATTGACGCTAAACAAGTCGTGACGTCAACAGGAAAAGCCTACTCGCTGCTGAGTCGGACATATACTAGGGAAGCCTTGACCATGGGCGAAATAGAAAGGGCGCTTTTCCATGAACATCAACTTTTGTAGCTTATTTTTAAACGACATTACAGTGGTGGTTGTTTCCCTAATGTCAGTGGGTAAACGTTCCAAATTGTGATTGCAGAGGGGACGAAAAACTGTTGCATCCTTTTGGTTCGAAAATTAAGTTGACGCACATTTAAAGAATTTCTTAGAGACCATCCGGTAGATATCGCTACCGACGCTGGGACTAACTGAGCAAGATATGCAGGTACTTGATTATTTACCATCTTGTAAAATAGGATGAGCTTAAATATTTTCGCCTGGTAGCCAACGTTTCCCAACGTATATCTAGGAGCAACAGGCATCGATTTGTGTGGCAATTGGCCCAAGTACAAATTATTGCTGCCTGGTATTGGACATTTCTAGGAAGTCAGACAAGTTTTGTTTTAATTTTTTAACGCCTAGAGGAAAATATGATTGACAGGGATTTTCAGCCATTAAAAGTTACTCGACATGTGCTCCCCCCCCCCCCCCCCCTCCAGTTACCAAGCGTTGCGAGATTTGTATTCAACTTTCTGTTAGACTCAGCTGGATTAACTGTGGGGTACCAAGTGTAACATAATCGATTTCGTGCACGAACTCGTAATATTAATCGTTTTTGTTAACAAAATCATAACAGAATTTACAAAATTGTAAGAGCAAATTACAAAATCGTAGTCCTACACGAAATTAAACTACTTTTCCGGATTGGTGGAATAAACTGAAAGATAAGATCGCAAAACTGAGGAATTGTAATACTTAATCAATTTTGTACGCACAAGTGTAAGCTTTTGTCAATTTCGTCCACGAAATTTGAAATTGGAATCTACAGAATTGTTAAAGATATCGATTTCGTCCACAACATCGGTAAGTTTATCACTTCTGTCCAATTTTCGTGGACAAAATAACAAACTTGCACACAAAAGTGAAAACCTTATACCATTCTGTGGACGAAATTCAAAATTATGCGCATAGAACTCAAACAACAGGCTTTAATGAATTGTGTGAAACTGATTGGATTTCGTGATTTTCTTTTCCAATTTTGTCCACAGAACCGTATAAAGATTATAATTTCGTATAAACCCGTTCGATTCTGTGAATTATATTTTAGAATTTCGTGTACAAAACTGATAAATTGATTTGCAATTTTGTTGACAGAATCGATATGGATTTTGTGGAGATTCCTTTTTTTCAATTCCGTGGACAAAATCGGTAAACTTGCAGGATTTTGGGAACAAAATAAGCAGGTTTTAACGATTTTGTCGACAGAATTGGTAGCTTTACTCGCTTTATGGACATAATTGATAAACTTATGATTCAGCGGAAAGAATTGATATACTTAAAAATTCTGTGGACAAAATTGTTGAGTTTACGGAATTCGTCTATGAAATGAATTAAGATAATCACAAAATTGATGTTGCACTTTGCAATCCATACCTAATAGTCTCACCGATAAGGATGGACAACAATGGTCGAACTGCGAAGCGGTAAGACTATAATTCGCCAACCGCATCCGAGAGAATGCTAAACACAACGATATATATGACTTTATGTGCAATGTTTATCGAAGAGAATGCTTAACAAACTCAAGCTTCGCTCAAGCAAGAAGCACGAGTGCCCCATCTTGTTTCCATTCAATAGTATTGACAACGCGCGTGTCAAGTTCTTTCTCTTGCCAGCATCTGGTCAGGTCGAACCAACTGTTCAGGTTTACAATAGGCCTAAAAAGTTTATACCGTAGGCATAATGCATGACCAAGGAAATGGCATTTAATTTGTTGCCACATTTAATTATATTAAAATTTAACTGAATGAATCGTAGCTTGCCCGTCAACGAAAGTGACAATTAACAACCCCGGGACAAGAAACTTGCTGCCACCCCACTTTGCCGCAGTGTTGGAGCAGTGATGGTTGGACAGTCCAGCTGGTCGTATTTATTTGGTATTTTTTGGCTTCTTGGCACAGCCACGAGGAGTATAGACACTTTTGGTGACGATAATTCTGACATTACTTTGATAAAGACAAAGGTTGATAGTTTTAAATATTTATCGACTTCTAAAAATGTATGACTAATGGTTAAGAAATATGATAGCCCATTTCTTGTTTCTCTTGCAACCCATTACAGTTTCTGAATGTTATAACGTGAAATGATTTATAAAAGTGCACGTAGGTCAGTTTTTTTTTCTGCTTATGCGACGGCAGCTTTTATATATTCTCATTGCCGGGCAGGTTCTATCAATAGGGCGTCTCAAATTTAATTCAAAGTACCCCTCGTAATTTTTATGGCCGCAACCTTGGGTGAGGGTGGGGGTTGGGTTTTTAGATTTACTCTTGTCCGTCCGTCTCTCCGATAAAATTGTGTCGTGCATATCTCCAATAGTATTTTACAAACAGTCATAAAATAAAACTTTATAATATTAAGTTTCGTGACTGTGTGTAATTCATGTAGGTTAATAGGCCTATCCGTAATTAACCTGCACAAAATAATGCAAGTTCCAAATTGTTACTGTAAACCCAGTATTTAACGTCCGAAGAAAGGCGTTGGTAACTCCTCTTATTTCTTATCATTTTTTTAACACAGAAATATGCCAAAACTCCCATGCCTTCGCAGCCATCTATCTTTGTAGACAGCAGTCAAACTGTTCATTTGTATTTTCATTGATATAACTTGTAATTAATCCATTATTAAAATGGTATTGCTATATCTGTGTATGTTGACTGTTTATCAAGGTGCAGCCAGATTTCCAAACTTGTGTTCTTGCATTTGTTTGTGCATAAGAATACACGTCTTTGTTCCAATTGTAACCACCGTAATCCCCTGTCGTGCTTTATTTACAATATATTGTCAGGACATTATCTAGGATATGGGACATTTGAGAACAAAGGCATTGCACAGTAAACCACTATATAATCTTAGTGTCTGTAGGTTTTGTATGCGCTGTGCATGCGTGCATTCATTGCATTTCCCCTTCAGCTGTCTGTTACGATTGCTTTGTTGTAACAAGCGCCTCCTGCTGTGGCCAGGTAATTGACGTCAATGTGTAAAAGGGAAAAGAACATCCACTTAAACATGTTTGAACAAAACAATGTCCAAGTTACCCAAGGCCTAACAGAAATATATGCTTAGTTCCGGCAAACCGACCAACCACACGCAATTCAAAAATTGGACCCAAAATAAATTTTATGAAACATAAAAAAAAGATTAAAAAAAAGTGTCAACCCACCCTTACCCTATATTGATCAATCCTGGCTGAAAGATGTTGTCGAGAAAGTGGCCGTCATGTGCCGTTATTTTGCAGTTAAGTCAACTGTCAACTCAAATTCGGCATTTTATTTCAACTTGTCTGGAGAGTTAACTTGGTCCGGGGGAAACAGCATAGCTGCATAGCCTCGGTTGTTTGGTGATCGTTATCGTAATAGTTGATTAATTCGCTAGGTTCCAGGTGTCCCTTCTCTGGGTGACCAGGACAAACGATCTTAAAGAACATTTAACACATGACTTACTATTTTATCTTTAATTTGCCCGCTCCGTCGTGTCTGAAGCAATTGTCATGGTTAGTTACATAATTTTCCAAATGCGACACGATGCCCTGGCAATACAAATTATGCACGTTGGTACCACTTGCGGCAAGTACCATTTTAAACATGTACAAGGCATTGCGGGAAAAAGCAGTGCCTAACCACCACCAAAGGAAGAACGAAAGAGTGAGAGAGAGAAAAAAATGCTCACATTGATCCCGAAAGCAAAGCTTTAATCTCAAACCAAAGCCTAAAAATGTATGCGTTACAAATATCTAAAGACGGACATCGCGGGACATTCCGAAATTGTACTTTTTGCGCGGCGGGACAGCCACACAAAAATACATTTAATTTGGATATGAAAGTGGATCGCTGTCATAGAATATATCATACCATTATTGATGTTCTGAAATATTTGCAAAACATATGTTTTTCGTTTCAGGTATCATAACCCCCGCCCCCCTAAGATCGTCCAAATACTATCCTAATTTATTACAAATCATTGGGTGCGGAATCCACAATTTTCAAAAATGGCAGCCATTATGGGTTTGTCCTGATTCGATAATTTGAAAAGGTAGTATCCAAAACATATGTATGATTAGTGTTAATGGAATGTCAATTTGTCGAATGAATGTAATGAACACTATATAATGGGACTTTTCCCGAGAGAGCATTACCTGAAATGTAAGTACAACGCCATACAAAATAGTAGTCGTAGGCAGCGATGGACCCCAGAATGGGGATTTTGTATCAGACACTGAAGTTTCCCCCAGGCTATGAATAAAGTATCACCAGCTGTCGGAACTGCCAAGCCCCCCCCCCCCCCCCCCCCCCCCCCGTGGGCTGAAAGATGGAGCTTAGGGGAGAAGGTTGCCTCGATAGTGGATACAGGTCCGAAAGTACCGACGGGTTTTTACATAAGTGGTAACGGAACTCGTTTTGGTAACAGTTCAGGTGATAAATTAATATGCCTATATGCTTGGGTGTTATATTTTCAGAACCAGAAAGATACCATTGTGTGCTCACGTGCAACTTATTTTTAAGCAAAGACCACAAAGGTGACCTCGTTGTTGAAAAAAGTCCCCTTTATGCTATCTCTCTAGTTGCTTTTTCCCTCATTCCCGCACAATAAGCAGCACAGCTATCTATTCAAGCACAATTAAACCACCATATGGATTCCTATTGACTACATCACAACTCCTGTTGTGTTTGTTGTTGCAAACATATTCACTACGGAGTCCCACAACAACATGGAAGAAAGTCACTGGCCAAAACACTTCGATCAACACTAAAATATATTTGATGGTGCGTTGTTGACTGGGAACATATATATTCAATTGAAACTCTCACTCTAGTTTTATCGTCAAAAGTTATTCAATACACATGCTCGTCTGGATAGTTAGCAAGGAGAAAGAATATACTAGTTAGTGGGAAAAAATGAATGTGAGAAAAAGTACAGTCAATCTTTACAGCATGTAGCACATTTGAATCACTCTCCTTGAACTTCATTTATGGCATGTCGTATGCTGGGCATGTACTTCAACCATACATACATAGATACATACGTGCATACATACATACCAACATACATACGCACAAACGTACGTACGCACGTGCATACATAAATACAAAACACTCTCACACTGAGAAAGCCAAACCCAATGTGGGGAATTTCTTTTAGCAAATGGCTTTGAACATATCTCTTCTTTCAATATCTGACTCGACCATTGACATGCATCTGCGCCTTTAATTCTTATAATCAAAAAAGTTAAGCTCAATTGCAAATTTGAAGTCACGCCATACTGGCAGTCAGAGCCAGAGAACATTCTCACACGTTCAGCTTTGATGACGTAGATCGTCTGATTTATACTTTCACTTTGGTTTCCTCATATAACTCTTGCATTTCCTGGCACAATACTTGTAGCTGTGAGTAAAAGATTATGGGAAACGATTTGTCATTTGCAGCTGGGTTTCATTTATAAGTCAAATAATCATGCACATGGCCTTTCAATAGTGTTATATGGCGGCTTAGCTAGCCTCGGAAATAAAAAAGAAAGTATGACCAACATGCTTCACAAGAGCTGACAAAGTGCAACCAATGTAAATTGTCTGTCAAGCAGTGTGATGATAGTACAGGTTATTAATAGCATCACATTATACTGAGGCGGATGACCTAATTGATGAGGAACACAACCTGAACAGAGCCCACTTGGCAGAACAAATATGGTCAAGAGGTCGCTGCTGGTTTCGTCAAATGGCGAACCGTAACTGGTGCTTGATATGTCTGATGTTAGCCCCATTTAGACATTTGGCTATTCCTGCGTACCTGGATTGATAGACAATAAGCTGGCATATCACATGAAATGGCACTTAGAGGGTGTGCAAAACAGAAAAAAAAATCATATTTATATATATCATGATCAACAAAATAACCCCTTTTGGGGGGTGAAATCAGCACATTTCACATAAAATACTTTGCTATTTTGAACACAAAACTAAACGCAGTTTATTGCACTTTTGTGTCCTTTTTCGTCTCTATCCAGTTCGTATACCAAGTGTTTGTGTCGTCCTTTCGGCCTTGTCATTATTAGCACCATTAAAATATGAACAGTAATTATTATTATCTTATGACTTTTATTGTTGTTAAAATTATCATCACCATTATTCTTTATATTTTTAGAAGGTACCCAGCTTTTCTTTCTTTCTTTCTTTCTTTCTTTCTTTCTTTCTTTCTTTCTTTCTTTCTTTCTTTCTTTCTTTCTGAGAGTATCTGAAAGAGGTCTAGCGCTTAAAACAGAGGACCGTTAGACCCCATAACCTCCATTTATTTCACCACTTATAGTGATGCCAAAGTTTGCCTCTTGGGTGGCAGCGCGCACAACGGGTGCCTATCTGACATTCATAACCGTATTGCAATACAGGACATAAAGAGTTAAGTTTAGGCTTGGATTAGGCATAGCACAACTACGCCTTATCGCCACATATGATGAAAGTTCTCCTATCGAAATGAAAGTTTCATACCAAACGTGACAAACTGCTTCACATGACGAACAAATCTCTGGCAATTGTTTCTGTAAAAACGGGGTTTCACGTTTAACTTGCTTATTGAATTGACCCTTGTAAAAAAAAGTATAGACCCATATCTTTCACATGGATTGCGAAACAGGCCATGGTATTCAATTGACCGTTGTAAAAGACACGTGTGGTCGTATTGTCAAACAAACACTACCACTTGTGAGCTAATCTTTAAATTGGCACAGTAATTATTAAAACTACATACAGTCCCACATAAGGGTACGTTTTCTAAAAATAGATATATGTCCCGTATAGGGGTACGATTTCTAAAAATAGGTTTATGGCCGTATAGGGGTACGATTTCTAAAATTAGGTTTATGCGTATTATGATCCATATGGGGACTGTGTGTTTATTGTTTGACAGATTGATATTGAATTGATCTGATTGATTAAATGGATGGATTCTCCCCACGAAGTGGGGACTCTGTGTTTATTGTTCGTCACATTGATTGATTGAATTAATTAAACGGATATGGATTCTCCCCACGAAGTGGGAACTCTGTGTTTATTGTTTGACAAATTGAATTGATCTGATTGATTAAATGAGTATGGATTCTAACCACGAAACCGAAGCCTCGTTTATTGTTTGACAAATTGATTGATCTGATTGATTAAATGGATGGATTCTCCCCACGAAGTGGGGACTCTGTGTTTATTGTTTGACAAATTGAATTGATCTGATTGATTAAATGGATATGGATTCAGCCCACGAAGTGGGGGACTCTGTGTTTATTGTTTGACAAATTGATTGATTGAATTGATTTGATTGATTAAATGGATGGGTTCTCCCTATGTCTGTATACTATCAATTTTATTGATCTTTGATCGATTCTGATAGATGATTGGAAAATAGGGGATGCTGGGGGATCGATCTAAGGTGGTTATAAGCTGGTATTGACAAGTCATTGATTGGAAATCTCTGATAGGGGATTGATCTCTATTGATTGATTGGAAATATTGATCAGCTGGCGACATTGCAAGGATTTAGGTGAAAAGCAGGGGATTTTTGAGGGTCTTGCCTCAAAATGAGACCAAAATACATATAAGCTTTCTAAATTTATTTTTAGCATCATTTACACCACCCCACAGTTTTAAACCTCCACAGCTATGTTTATGGCATATAATTATGTTTTTAGCACCACATCACATTTTAAACCCTATCTGGTATACTTTTAGCATAAAGAGTTGCCTAACAATATGAAACTTTGTGGCTAACAATGTATATTTGTTGTGTAAATGTGTGTGAGCAAGTCTCCCCAACAATATATTGGGGCGGTCCCTGTAAGGGCAGCAAGGAACTTTATGCAAACTGGTGCATGTCAAATGAGACACTCTAGTGGTGGATCTGTCAAGGGGTGATCTGGAACTATAACGGGGACAAGTCAGTTATGTTGCCCCCTCGATTGACAACACTGACTCCGCCCTAAGTCCCTTACCAGTTTTCACCACAGAGCAAAATTCTCAAGACTTGCAAACATGTCTCATGTTTATGTCTGCAAGAAATTAAATGAGATGGTACTTACGACATTATTCGGCCAATGACAGTCTGGGACACTACTGCTTCAAGGTCTTCTCATATACTATGTTTAGAATGCAACTATATTGATCTCTAATAGGTTATTGATGATTAATAGGAAGCACCCTTAGATGGAACTATCTGACTTTTCCATCTCTATTCTAAGACACATTGCGGACATTGAAGGTCAGGTCCTCGTGTCAAAGAATGGAGCCACTCTTCCTAAGATAACAACACAGAAGTATTCACCACACAAAATAAACATGTTCACCACACAAAATAAACAATTATTTTCACCTCACAAAATAAACAACTAATTTCACCACACAAAATAAAGAGGTATTTTCAATACACAAACAAAACAAGTATTAAAACCGGCAAAATAAACATAACTTCCCACTCCCAGTCAAATACTCTACTCACCAAGCAAACACATCAGTGTCTGAATGAGGAATGAGACTGAATCAAAACAACACAAAGACTACCTATCCCCAACAACCAATCAGAAGACAGCAATATAATCTGAACCAATCAGAGCAGAGTTGGATCTAAAAATAACTGTGGGGAATTTCCATGACGTCATGGAGTCACTCTTCCATTGATCTATAAATCACACTTTGTCCTCATGTATTAAAACAAAAAGCCACTTACCATGTGAACAGTTCAGTGTCTCAATGTAGAATGATTCAGGGTAAAAGTAATCACAAATGTACCTAACTCAAACAACCAAGCAAAGACAAGTTGAAACCTCCCAACCAATCGGAGAACAGATCAGTCTAAAAATGGATCGACTTGTAACCGATCAGAGGAGCAACATACAACAGCGCACAAAACTGCACAACAGCACGCACAACAGCATAAAACAGCACAACAGCATTAAACAGCACAACAGCATAAAACAGCACACAAAACAGCACAACAGCACGCAAAACAGCATAAAACAGCACACAAAACAGCACAACAGCACACAAAACAGCACAACAACACAAGCAAAACAGCACAACAGCACACACAACAGCATAAAACAGCAAACAAAACAGCACACACAACAGCATAAAACAGCACACAAAACAGCATAAAACTGCACACAAAACAGCACGACACCACACACAACAGCATAAAACAGCACACAAAACAGCACAACAGCACACAAATCAGTATAAAACAGCACAACACCACACACAACAGCATTAAACAGCACACAAAACAGCACAACAGCACACAAAACAGCATAAAACAGCACACAAAACAGCACAACAGCACGCAAAACAGCACAACACCACACAAGAGAGCACAAACAGCACGCAAAACAGTACAACACCACACAAGACAGCATAAAACAGCACACAAAACAGCACAACAGCATAAAACACCACACAAAACAGCATAAAACAGCACAACACCACACACAACCGCATTAAACAGCACACAAAACAGCACAACAGCACACACAACAGCATAAAACAGCAAACAAAACAGCACAACAGCACACACAACAGCATAAAACATCACACAAAACAGCATAAAACAGCACACAAAACAGCACGACACCACACACAACAGCAAAAAACAGCACACAAAACAGCACAACAGCACACAAATCAGCATAAAACAGCACAACACCACACACAACAGCATTAAACAGCACACAAAACAGCACAACAGCACACAAAACAGCATAAAACAGCACAACAGCACGCAAAACAGCACAACACCACACAAGACAGCATAAAACAACACACAAAACAGCACAACAGCACGCAAAACAGTACAACACCACACAAGACAGCATAAAACAACACACAAAACAGCACAACAGCATAAAACACCACACAAAACAGCATAAAACAGCACAACACCACACACAACAGCATAAAATAGCACACAAAACAGCACAACAGCACACACAACAGCATAAAACAGCACCCGAACAGCACAACAACACACACAACAACATAAAACAGCACGCAAAACATCAGAAAAAACAGGACTAGGGAGTTACAAAATATATAAACAAGCTAAAATTTCATTTCAGTCATTATATTCACACAAATACTAACATATATTCACACCAAACTATAAATTTACACCATATACTTTCTTTTATCTATGTAACTTTTCTATTAATAGACTTCTAAACATTCACAATTGTAAATTCTCTCAGATTAGGACATAGTTCAGTAAATAATACATAAAAGTCATCTCTAATATCTTGTGTTTCATTTGTCAGTTCTTTTTTCATGATGTCTTCTCTCATACCAACATTCAATACTTCAGTCAATAAATCCGATGCACTCATATTCACATGAATCTTTAGTTCATACATTATTCTGTCTAAAGCTTTCCCTACCTGCACATCTGATATTTTACTCTTGGCATCTTTGAAACATTTGTCCACTGTCTCGTCCCATTCTGCAAAGCACCCCTCCATCCTAAACAGGCCGAAGGCCTGGAATATCTATATATATATATATATATATATATATATATATATATATATATATATATATATATATATATATATATATATATATATATATATATATATATATATATATATATATATATATTGATTCTCACTGTATTGTTTTGCGATTGAAAACCGAGTTAATTAAATTAGCTAGGAAGAGAACCGCCGGTATAATGTCTGGCTTTGATTAGTCATATGTTAATGATAATTGACAGTCGAGAAATAGCTGATAAATGACATGTGGTCTAAGGGTGCCGACAAAAGAGTTCATACATAATTAATTAAATCTGAGAATACCATCTGACAAGTGGCTGTCATAGAAAGTCATATTTCTTGGAATACCAGAGTGTCAGGAGATGGGACTCCTATAAATATCTGATAAATAAACAATCTTTAAGATTTGATATGCTGTAAAAATTAATATAATTAATGTTATATAGTCAGCGACAGGACTAATAAAGGTTACAGTGAAACAAAATTTCCAAAACATTTTTAATACATACATATTATTGTGTAATATATCTTGTTAATTTTTCTGTATTATCGGATCCGCCATCGCGTCATAAGCTGCTTATCAGCTGGCCGATGTTGTTATGTAAATGAGCGGGCCCTGTGAAAACACGTTCCACATCACATTTGGTTGCATGTAAAATTACACATTTTTATCCAAAATTATATCCATGTTGTCGACCGCAAATCAACAAAATATTTCAGAAGGCAGCATCATTTTGCCGAATTCTGCTACTGAATAAAAATTGGAGAGATGTTGACGATCATAACTGGGGGTTTAAACGCTGGTTTTCGGGTAACACTTAGCATACATTGAATGGGTATCCACAGACGCTTTCAGGGAGATTCACCGAGTAACGCAGGCATGTAAACTAAGATTCCCGGATGTGCGGATCCGCAAAATTCTTATTTACTAAAACCAAATGTGGTGTTTATTTTATAAAGCACTATTTCTTTGAAGATATGTTTATTATCATTTACTTATCCTCAAACCAACGAGATCTTTTATTATGAATTGTTAAGAGTGTTGGGAACCGTGCCGTTGGGAGTCGAGCTAATTAAAATAGCTGATAAATCACAGATGTCTACTCCACGAAGTGGGGGGGGGGGTGCGTTGATGATGATTGACAGTCGAGTCAATTAAAATAGCTGATAAATCACAGATGTCTACTGCTCTCACGCTCAAAGAGCACGTGCGCAGATAATGACCGGCTATACCAAATTAACAGCATCCCAAAACAAAACTCACAAAAACAAACAAATAAATTTCAGGATCCACACGCAAATAATCAAAACAAAGAAGAAACCCAAAGGTGGGGCCTGGAATAAAAGTGAAGTGTAGATCTGATAGGAAATACCCCAGGCCGAAGGCTTGGAATAAAAGTGAAATGTTGATTATTGATCTGATAGGAAATATTGATTTATGAACATGTGGCTGTCACAGAAAGTCAGTTCTCTAGGAATACCGGGACCAAAAGTGATATAATCACTAGAGGTAGGTGGATCCATATCCGCTAGAGGCGCGGAGGCTCTCCGCATCCATGGCTATATGGGTGCGAAAGTGTTACACTGCCTCCGGCTCAACCTTTCAGGAACCCCAAATATAAAATTCTATTGTTCGTATGTAAAAAGCTCAATCGGCACATCACGGACTGAAAGGACCAATCACAAGGTGATAAACACTACCGGCGCCATGTTTGATTTTGTTTATGGAAAATTTCAATGGTGGGCGATGTGCGATAAATTCGGACATTTGGATGCGAAGAAATCAAGGTAATATCACTTTAAAGTATATACTTGCATACATAATGTGAAAGCTCGTGATCTAAATATTCCAATAAACTTTACTTGATAAAAATCCGACGACTCACTCAGAAGTTATAGCTTCCGAAAAAAATGGTACGACACGGAAGATGTTTGTTTACTGCCGGCGGCTTGCGTGTTGATGTTCACACCTTGCCTCGGCAAGAGTATCGACGCTTACCCGCTAAACACAAGCACATCTCTTATGTAAATCATATGTAATGTTTAATACTCGTATTGTATATAAAAAGGGCTTTAATTTGGTCTTTATTTGATGAAAATCCACCCAGCCATTCGAGATTTATAACTTCATAAAATATTGCATGCGACAAGGGAATTGGGTCTTGCATCAGAAATGTGTTTGCCGGGGAAAGGGGCCATCTTTCACCGGTAGCTGCATCGTGCATACCCTTAGTAGTGATGAGGTGATTTTTTATCAACTTTAAACAATAAGCATATATGATGTTATATATCATTGGAAAGCTCTACTAATGGGTAATATGTAGTTGATATTTTTATTTCCATAGCTTGTAGATTTTTAGATTTATAAAAGATCCAACTTTTGTGTAAAAAAAAAAAAATCCTTTTCCACTCAGTGACTTGTGTATTGAAACGGCGAATTGTTTTGGTCTTCTGGTCTTACAATAATACGTGTACATCCTTATAAAGCATATATTTTAAAATTGTGTGCAACTAGAGCTTTAATTCAGTCTTTATTTTACAAAAATCGGTCAAAGCACTCAAAAGTTATGACTTTTTGAACATTTCATTTGGCCATCGCGAATTCAGTTGTCTGCGTGTGCCGGTGAAAGGCTCAATGGTTTGCCGGTAGATCGTTAATGGTGGTGTAGATAGGCTACAGTAGGGATGCAGTATTTTAAACTAGAAAGAAGGGAATCAAATATGACATATAATATCACTGGAAAGGTCTTTTAATAAATAATACGAATCTGATATTTTTGTTTCCATAGCTTGAAAATTTGAAGGATTTACAGAGGACCAAACTTCAGTAAATACAAGTCCCAGTTTACTGACACTGTCAATGACAAGTGCAGGAGCAATTAATAAAGCAGGTTTCATGGTCAATGATCTCACTTTCAGGAAACATTGCTATATTTCAATTTTATAATTATCTTTATCAGACATGAGACTGAATATATCTTGTGCTGTCCAAAGTTTAATGTTAACCGTCACTCCATTTAGCAAATATTTATTCATATTCAAAATTCCCAAACGAAGTGGACCATATAATTCGACAATTTTGCTCCTTGTAGTATAATTGTGATGAGTAAAATAACCAAATTTTGTTTGGTCTGAAGCATCAAAATTATTACCAGTGCCTTCTAAGAATAATTGTGACTCAAGTTCACTGGCGTTTAGTTCAGACTCATTTAACAAAACATCCAGGTATGCTTTGTAGGGATAATTAACTCCCCCTTCAACAAGTGTCTGATTCAAATATACTTCAGCTTGTCGGAATAGTGATGATAAAGGTAAATTACAAAATGTAACTTTATCTGTCTGTTTTAAGTTAGTACTATCTTTCTTTTTAATACGGACTTGGAAAGTAACAGACACAGATGATCTACATTGACAAAGAATTCACATTTATTTCTACTAACCTTCTGTAATAAACCTTATAATTCCTTACACAAATACTAGCATCCCAAAACAAAACTCACAAAAACAAACAAATAAATTTCAGGATCCACACACACACACAAAATCAAAACAAAGAAGAAACCCAAAGGTGGGGCCTGGAATAAAAGTGAAGTGTAGATTATTGATCTGATAGGAAATACCCCAGGCCGAAGGCCTGGAATAAAAGTGAAATGTTGATTATTGATCTGATAGGAAATATTTATTTGTGAACAAGTGGCTGCCATAGAAAGTCATTTTTCTAGACATACTAGAGTGCCAGGAGATGTAACTCCTATAAATATTTGATAAATAAACAAACAATCTTTAAGATTTGAAATGCTGTAAAAAATTACTATAATTAATGTTATATAGTCAGCAACAAGACTAATAAAGCTTACAATGAAGCAAAATTTCCAAAACATTTTTAATACATACATATTATTGTGAGATATATCTTGTTCATATTTCTGTATTTAAAATTCTTATTTACTAAAACCAAATGTGGTGTTTATTTTATGAAGCACTATTTCTTTGAAGATATGTTTATTATCAATTACTTATCATTAAACCAACGAGATCTATTATTATGAATCACTTAGTGTGGCTGGAACCGTACCGTTAATGATGATTGACAGTCGAGTTAAATAAAATAGCTGATAAATCATAGATATGTAGTAGGAGAGCATTTGTGTTATGTGAGAGCAGATAGAATTTTAGCGGGTAAACCTAGAAAGTATATCTATTTTGATTTTGAGTGTAGTCAGGACAAAGTAGCACAGTGTGAAGCAGGATACGAACCTAGGAAAAAAGTAAGATGTAAACAATGTAGTGAAAAGCAGAAAACATGTAGTCAATGTAAAAGATATAGAAATTGTAGCGAATTAACATGTGGAAAACAGATCCACGAAGCAAATTTTGTAGGGGTACAGAAATCACGTGATAGCTGTAAAGATAGTCCAATGGACGCGGCTTGTAACAAATGTATATGGAATTGAACAAAACTTGAAGACAAACAGAAAGAGGACAGCAACTGAACAGGAAAAGTAAGAGGTAAAAAAAAAAAACAAAGATGGGGGAGAACAACAGACCGAAAAAAACAATAAAGCAATATCAGTACGAAATGTGTGTCTTTGGAATCATGACATTATACATGAAAAAGATGACTGTTGGGTGTTTACTGAGGAGATGTGTAAAAAGAGACGTGAAGAATACGAGCGAGGATTTAATTAAATAGATTAATATTGTTAGTGAGAACTAACAATATTATAAATTCTCGCTCGTATTCTTCACGTCTCTTCATAACTTTTGAGTGCTTTGACCGATTTTTGTAAAATAAAGACTGAATTAAAGCTCTAGTTGCACACAATTTT
Organism: Hermodice carunculata; assembly: GCA_964020975.1. Lineage (NCBI taxonomy): Eukaryota > Metazoa > Annelida > Polychaeta > Eunicida > Amphinomidae > Hermodice > Hermodice carunculata. The sequence goes on along the minus strand of OZ026628.1, from coordinate 73,457,253 downwards.
AAAATATATGCTTTATAAGGATGTACACGTAATATTATAAGACCAGAAGACCAAAACAATTCGCCGTTTCAATACACAAGTCACTGTGCGGAAAATGATTTTTTTTTTTTTTACACAAAAGTTGGATCTTTTATAAATCTGAAAATCTACAAGCTATGGAAATAAAAATATCAACTGCGTATTACCCATTAGTAGAGCTTTCCAATGATATATAACATCATATATGTTTATTGTTTAAAGTTGATAAAAAATCACCTCATCACTACTAAGGGTATGCACGATGCAGCTACCGGTGAAAGGTGGCCCCTTTCCCCGGCAAACACATTTCTGATACAAGACCCAATTCCCTTGTCGCATGCAATATTTTATGAAGTTATAAATCTCGAATGGCTGGGTGGATTTTCATCAAATAAAGACCAAATTAAAGCCCTTTTTATATACAATACGCATATTAAACATTAAATATGATTTACATAAGAGATGTGCTTGTGTTTAGCGGGTAAGCGTCGATACTCTTGCCGAGGCAAGGTGTGAACATCAACACGCAAGCCGCCGGCAGTAAACAAACATCTTCCGTGTCGTACCATTTTTTTCGGAAGCTTTAACTTCTGAGTGAGTCGTCGGATTTTTATCAAGTAAAGTTTATTGGAATATTTAGATCACGAGCTTTCACATTATGTATGCAAGTATATACTTTAAAGTGATATTACCTTGTTTTCTTCGCATCCAAATGTCCGAATTTATCGCACATCGCCCACCATTGAAATTTTCCATAAACAAAATCAAACATGGCGCCGGTAGTGTTTATCACCTTGTGATTGGTCCTTTCAGTCCGTGATGTGCCGATTGAGCTTTTTACATACAAACAATAGAATTTTATATTTGGGGTTCCTGAAAGGTTGAGCCGGAGGCAGTGTAACACTTTCGCACCCATATAGCCATGGATGCGGAGAGCCTCCGCGCCTCTAGCGGATATGGATCCACCTACCTCTAGTGATTATATCACTTTTGGTCCCGGTATTCCTAGAGAACTGACTTTCTGTGACAGCCACATGTTCATAAATCAATATTTCCTATCAGATCAATAATCAACATTTCACTTTTATTCCAAGCCTTCGGCCTGGGGTATTTCCTATCAGATCTACACTTCACTTTTATTCCAGGCCCCACCTTTGGGTTTCTTCTTTGTTTTGATTATTTGCGTGTGGATCCTGAAATTTATTTGTTTGTTTTTGTGAGTTTTGTTTTGGGATGCTGTTAATTTGGTATAGCCGGTCATTATCTGCGCACGTGCTCTTTGAGCGTGAGAGCAGTAGACATCTGTGATTTATCAGCTATTTTAATTGACTCGACTGTCAATCATCATCAACGCACCCCACTTCATGGGGGTAGACATCTGTGATTTATCAGCTATTTTAATTAACTCGACTGCCAACGGTACGGTTCCCAACACTCCAAACAATTCATAATAAAAGATCTCGTTGGTTTGAGGATAAGTAAATGATAATAAACATATCTTCAAAGAAATAGTGCTTTATAAAATAAACACCACATTTGGTTTTAGTAAATAAGAATTTTGCGGATCCGCACATCCGGGAATCTTAGTTTACATGCCTGCGTTACTCGGTGAATCTCCCTGAAAGCGTCTGTGGATACCCATTCAATGTATGCTAAGTGTTACCCGAAAACCAGCGCTTAAACCCCCAGTTATGATCGTCAACATCTCTCCAATTTTTTATTCAGTAGCAGAATTCGGCAAAATGATGCTGCCTTCTGAAATATTTTGTTGATTTGCGGTCGACAACATGGATATAATTTTGGATAAAAATGTGTAATTTTACATGCAACCAAATGTGATGTGGAACGTGTTTTCACAGGGCCCGCTCATTTACATAACAACATCGGCCAGCTGATAAGCAGCTTATGACGCGATGGCGGATCCGATAATACAGAAAAATTAACAAGATATATTACACAATAATATGTATGTATTAAAAATGTTTTGGAAATTTTGTTTCATTGTAACCTTTATTAGTCCTGTCGCTGACTATATAACATTAATTATATTAATTTTTACAGCATATCAAATCTGTTTATTTATCAGATATTATAGGAGTCCCATCTCCTGACACTCTGGGATTCCAAGAAAAATGACTTTCTATGACAGCCACTTGTCAGATGGTATTCTCAGATTTAGTTAATTATGTATGAACTCTTTTGTCGGCACCCTTAGACCACATGTGAATTATCAGCTATTTCTCGACTGTCAATTATCATTAACATATGACTAATCAAAGCCAGACATTATACCGGCGGTTCTCTTCCTAGCTAATTTAATTAACTCGGTTTTCAATCGCAAAACAATACAGTGAGATTCAATATATATATATATATATATATATATATATATATATATATATATATATATATATATATATATATATATATATATATATATATATATATATATATATATATATATATATATATATATTCCAGGCCTTCAGCCTGCTAAGGATGGAGGGGTGCTTTGCAGAATGGGACGAGACAGTGGACAAATATTTCAAAGATGCAAAGAGTAAAATATCAGATGTGCAGGTAGGGAAAGCTTTAGACAGAATAATGTATGAACTAAAGATTCATGTGAATATGAGTGCATCGGATTTATTGACTGAAGTATTGAATGTTGGTATGAGAGAAGACATCATGAAAAAAGAACTGACAAATGAAACACAAGATATTAGAGATGACTTTTATGTATTATTTACTGAACTATGTCCTAATCTGAGAGAATTTACAATTGTGAATGTTTAAAAGTCCATTAATAGAAAAGTTACATAGATAAAAGAAAGTATATGGTGTAAATTTATAGTTTGGTGTGAATATATGTTAGTATTTGTGTGAATATAATGACTGAAATGAAATTTTAGCTTATATATATATTTTGTAACTCCCTAATCCTGTTTTTCTGATGTTTTGCGTGCTGTTTTATGTTGTTGTGTGTGTTGTTGTGCTGTTTTGTGTGCTGTTGTATGCTGTTTGGGTGCTGTTTTATGCTGTTGTGCTGTTTTATGCTGTTGTGTGTGGTGTTGTGCTGTTTTATGCTGTTTTGTGTGCTGTTTTATGCTGTTGTGTGTGCTGGTGTGCTGTTTTGTGTGCTGTTTTATGCTGTTTTGTGTGCTGTTTTATGCTGTTGTGTGTGGTGTTGTGCTGTTTTGTGTGCTGTTTTATGCTGTTGTGTGTGCTGGTGTGCTGTTTTGTGTGCTGTTTTATGCTGTTTTGTGTGCTGTTTTATGCTGTTTGTGTGGTGTTGTGCTGTTTTGCGTTCTGTTGTGCTGTTTTGTGTCCTGTTTTATGATGTTGTGTGTGGTGTGCTGTTTTGCATGCTGTTGTGCTTTTTTGTGTGGTGTTTTATGCTGTTGTGTGAGCTGGTATGCTGTTTTGTGTGCTGTTGTATGCTATTTGGGTGCTGTTTTATGCTGTTGTGCTGTTTTGTGTGCTGTTTTATGCTGGTGTGTGTGGTATTGTGCTGTTTTATGCTGTTTTGTGTGCTTTTTTATGCTGTTTTGTGTGCTGTTATACGGTTTTGTCTGCTGGTATGCTGTTTTGTGTGCTGCTATGCTGTTTTGTGTGCTGTTTTATGCTGTTTTGTGTGCTGTTTTATGCTGTTTTATGCTGTTGTACTGTTTTCTGTGCTGTTTTATGCTGGTATTTGTGGTGTGCTGTTTTGCGTGCTGGTGTGCTGTTTTGTGTGTTGTTTTATGCTGTTTCGTGTGGTGTTGTGCTGTTTTGTGTGCTGTTGTGCTGTTATGTGTGCTGTTTTTTGCTGTTGTGTTTGGTGTTGTGCGTTTTTGTGTGCTGTTTTATGCTGTTTTTTGTGCTTTTTTATACTGTTGTGTGTGCTGGTGTGCTGTTTTGCGTGCTGTTTTATGCTGTTGTGTGTGGTGTTGTGCTGTTTTGTGTGCTGTTTTATTCTGTTGTGTGTGGTGTTGTGCTGTTTTATACTGTTTTGTGTGCTGTTGTGCTGTTTTGTGTGCTGTTGTGCTGTTTTGTGTGCTGTTTTTGCTGTTTTGTGTGCTGTTGTATGCTTTTTGGGTGTTGTTTTATGCTGTTATGCTGTTTAGTGTGCTGATTTATGCTGTTGTGTGTGGTGTGCTGTTTTACGTGCTGTTGTGCTGTTTTGTGTTCTGTTTGGGTGTTGTTTTATGCTGTTGTGCAGTTTTGTGTGCTGTTGTGCTGTTTTGTGTGCTGTTTTATGCTCTTGTGTGTGGTGTTTTACTGTTTTGTGTGCTGTTGTGCTCTTTTGTGTGCTGTTTTATGCTGGTATTTGTGGTGTTGTGCTGTTTTGTGTTTTGTGTGCTGTTTTGTGTGCTTTTTTGTGTGCTGTTGTCTGCTGTTTGGGTGCTGTTTGGGTGCTGTTTATGCTGTTGTTCTGTTTTGTGTGTTGTTTTATGCTGTTGTGTGTGGTGTTCTGTTTTGCGTGCTGTTGTGCTGTTTTGTATGCTGTTTTATGCTGTTGTGTGTGGTGTTGTGCTGTTTTGTTGTATGCTCTTTGGGTGCTTTTTTATGCAGTTGTGCTGTTTTGTGTGCTGTTTTATGCTTTTTTTGTTCTGTTGTGCTGTTTTATGCTGTTTTGTGTGCTGTTTAATGCTGTTGTGTGTGCTGCTGTGTGTGGTGTTGTGCTGTTTTATGCTGTTTTGTGTGCTGTTTTATGCTGTTGTGTGTGCTGTTGTATGCTGTTTGGGTGTTGTTTTATGCTGTTGTGCTGTTTTTTTCGTGCTGTTTTATGCTGTTGTGTGTGGTGTTGTGCTGTTTTGTGTGCGGTTGTATGCTGTTTGGGTGCTGTTTTATGCTATTGTGTGTGCTGTTGTGTGTGGTGTTGTGCTGTTTTATGTGCTGTTTAATGCTGTTTATATGGTGTTGTGCTGTTTTGTGTTCTGTTTTACGCTGTTGTGTGTTCTGTTTTATGCTGTTGTGTGTGCTGCTGTGCTGTTTTTTGCTTTTTTGTGTGCTGTTGTGCATTGTGTGTGCTGTTAAATGCTGTTGTGTGTGCTGTCGTGCTGTTTTGTGTGCTGTTTTATGCTGTTTTGTGTGTTGTTGCACTGTTGTGTGTGCTGTTGTATGCTGTTTTGTGTGCTGTTGTGCTGTTTTTTGTGCTGTTTTATGCTGTTTTGTGTGCTGTTTTATGCTGTTTTGTGTGCTGTTTTATGCTGTTTTGTGTGCTGTTTTATGCTGTTTGTGTGGTATTGTGTTGTTTTGCATGCTGTTTTATGCTGTTGTTTGTGCTGTTGTGTGTGGTGTTACGCTGTTTTGTGTGCTGTTTTATGCTGTTTGGGTGCTGTTTTATACTGTTGTGTGTGCTGCTGTGCTGTTTTGTGTGCTGTTGTACTGTTGTATGCTGTTTTGTGTGCTGATGTGCTGTTTTATGCTGTTGTGTGTGGTGTTGTGTTGTTTTGTGTGCTGTTGTATGCTGTTTGGGTGCTGTTTTATGCTGTTGTTCTGTTTTGTGTGTTCTTTTATGCTGTTGTGTGTGGTGTTGTACTGTTGTATGTGCTGGTGTGCTGTTTTGTGTGGTGTTGTGCTGTTTTGTGTGTTGTTTTATACTCTTTTGTGTGCTGTTGTATGCTGTTTGGGTGCTGTTTTATGCTGTTGTTCTGTTTTGTGTGTTTTTTTATGCTGTTGTGTGTGGTGTTGTACTGTTGTGTGTGCTGGTATGCTGTTTTGTGTGGTGTGTGCTGTTTTGTGTGCTGTTGTGCTGTTTTGTGTGCTGTTTTATGCTGTCTTGTGTGCTGTTTAATGCTGTTTGTGTGGCGTTGTGCTGTTTTGAGTGCTGTTGTGCTGTTTTGTGTGCTATTTTTTCCTGTTTTGTGTGCTGTTGTGCTGTTAAGTGTGCTGTTTTATAATGTTTTATGCTGTTGTGTGTGGTGTTGTGCTGTTAATTGTGCTGTTGTGCTGTTTTGTGTGCTGTTTTATGCTGTTGTGTGTGGTGTTGTGCTTTTTTTTGCTGTTTTGTGTGCTGTTGTGCTGTTTAGTGTGCTGTTTTATGCATTTGTGTGTGGTGTTGTGCTGTTTTATGCTGTTTTGTGTGCTTTTGTGCTGTTTAGTGTGCTGTTTTATGCTGTTGTGTGTGGTGTTGTGCTGTTTTGGGTGCTGTTTTATGCTGTTTTGTGTGCTGTTTTATGCTGTTGTGCTGTTTAGTGTGCTGTTTTATGCTGTTGTGTGTGGTGTTGTGCTGTTTTGTGTGCTGTTTTATGCTGTTTTGTGTTCTGTTTTATGCTGTTGTGTGTGGTGTTGTGCTGTTGTGCTGTTTTGTGTGCTTTTTTATGCTGTTGTGTGTGGTGTTGTGCCGTTTTGTGCTGTTTTGTGTGCTGTTCTGCCTTTTTGTGTGCTGTTTTATGCTGTTTTGTGTGCTGTTTTATGCTGTTGTGTGTGGTGTTGTGCTGTTTTATGCTGTTTTGTGTGCTGTTTTATGCTGTTGTGTGTGCTGTTGTGCTGTTTTGTGTACTGTTTTATGCTGTTTTTTGTGCTGTTTAATGCTGTTTTGTGTGCTGTTGTGCTGTAGTGTGTGCTGTTTTTTGCTGTTTTGTGTGTTGTTTTATGCTGTTTTGTGTGGTGTTGTGTTGTTTTGTTTTCACTTTTAGGCTGTTGTGTGTGCTGTTGTGCTGTTTTGTGTGTGTTGTTGTGCTGTTTTGTGTGCTGTTGTGCTGTTTTGTGTGCTGTTTTTTGCTGTTTTGCGTGCTGTTGTGCTGTTTTGTTTGCTGTTTTATGCTGTTGTCCTGTTTTATGCTGTTGCGCTGTTTTATGCTGTTGTGTGTGCTGTTTTGTAGTTTTGTACGCTGTTGTATGTTGCTCCTCTGATCGGTTACAAGTCGATCCATTTTTAGACTGATCTGTTCTCCGATTGGTTGGGAGGTTTCAACTTGTCTCTGCTTGGTTGTTTGAGTTAGGTACATTTGTGATTACTTTTACTCTGAATCATTCTACATTGAGACACTGAACTGTTCACATGGTAAGTGGCTTTTTGTTATAATACATGAGGACAAAGTGTGATTTATTGATCAATGGAAGAGTGACTCCATGACGTCATGGAAATTCCCCACAGTTATTTTTAGATCCAACTCTGCTCTGATTGGTTCAGATTATATTGCTGTCTTCTGATTGGTTGTTGGGGATAGGTAGTCTTTGTGTTGTTTTGATTCAGTCTCATTCCTCATTCAGACACTGATGTGTTTGCTTGGTGAGTAGAGTATTTGACAGGGAGTGGGAAGTTATGTTTATTTTGCCGGTTTTAATACTTGTTTTGTTTGTGTATTGAAAATACCTGTTTATTTTGTGTGGTGAAATTAGTTGTTTATTTTGTGAGGTGAAAATAATTGTTTATCTTGTGTGGTGAACATGTTTATTTTGTGTGGTGAATACTTCTGTGTTGTTATCATAGGAAGAGTGGCTCCATTCTTTGACACGAGGACCTGACCTTCAATGTCCACAATGTGTCTTAGAATAGAGATGGAAAAGTCAGATAGTTCCATCTAAGGGCGCTTCCTATTAATCATCAATAACCTATTAGAGATCAATATAGTTGCATTCTAATCATAGTATATGAGAGGACCTTGAAGCAGTAGTGTCCCAGACTGTCATTGGCCGAATAATGTGGTAAGTACCATCTCATTTAATTTCTTGCAGACATAAACATGAGACATATTTGCAAGTCTTGGGAATTTTGCTCTGTGGTGAAAGCTGGTAAGGGACTTAGGGCGGAGTCAGTGTTGTCAATCGAGGGGGCAACATAACTGACTTGTCCCCGTTATAGTTCCAGAACACCCCTTGACATATCCACCACTAGAGTGTCTCATTTGACATGCACCAGTTTGCATAAAGTTCCTTGCTGCCCTTACAGGGACAGCCCCAATAAATTGTTGGGGAGACTTGCTCACACACATTTACACAACAAATATATATTGTTAGCCACAAAGTTTCATATTGTTAGGCAACTCTTTATGCTTAAAATGTACCTGTTAGGGTTTTAAATGTGATGTGGTGCTAAAAACATAATTATATGCCATAAACATAGTTGTGGAGGTTTAAAACTGTGGGGTGGTGTAAATGATGCTAAAAATAAATTTAGAAAGCTTATATGTATTTTGGTCTCATTTTGAGGCAAGACCCTCATAATTCCCCTGCTTTTCACCTAAATCCTTGCAATGTCGCCAGCTGATCAATATTTCCAATCAATCAATAGAGATCAATCCCCTATCAGAGATTTCCAATCAATGACTTGTCAATACCAGCTTATAACCACCTTAGATCGATCCCCCAGCATCCCCTATTTTCCAATCATCTATCAGAATCGATCAAAGATCAATAAAATTGATAGCATACAGACATAGGGAGAATCCATCCATTTAATCAATCAAATCAATTCAGTCAATCAATTTGTCAAACAATAAACACAGAGTCCCCCACTTCGTGGGGAGAATCCATATCCATTTAATCAATCAGATCAATTCAATTTGTCAAACAATAAACACATAGTCCCCACTTCGTGGGGAGAATCCATCCATTTAATCAATCAGATCAATCAATTTGTCAAACAATAAACGAGGCCTCGGTTTCGTGGTTAGAATCCATACCCATTTAATCAATCAGATCAATTCAATTTGTCAAACAATAAACACAGAGTTCCCACTTCGTGGGGAGAATCCATATCCGTTTAATTAATTCAATCAATCCATGTGTCAAACAATAAACACAGAGTCCCCACTTCGCGGGGAGAATCCATCCATTTAATCAATCAGATCAATTCAATATCAATCTGTCAAACAATAAACACACAGTCCCCATATGGATCATAATACGCATAAACCTAATTTTAGAAATCGTACCCCTATACGGCCATAAACCTATTTTTAGAAATCGTACCCCTATACGGGACATATATCTATTTTTAGAAAACGTACCCTTATGTGGGACTGTATGTAGGTATAAAGACCTTACACCCTCAACTTTTACATTAACATGCAGCGCGCTCTATATTTTGAACACAATATTTTATCATATATGCAGGATGATCGTGCATCAGGTAAAGGGTTGGTGAGACTTGGTTTCCCCTCGGGACAGCACTGTACGTGACTCAGTTTGTATAAATGTCATAATCATATGCAATGACAATATTTTACCCTCAATGCCAGGAACGTGACGATGCCAAATAGAAGTTCAACAATTACTTTGGTTCTCTTTTTGGATGTGTTGTTGCCGAAGTATTGGCCTGTATTTCTAACCTGGAATTGAAAAAAAATATATCAGTTTATTGAATCCGTTACTAGGCACAGCGATTTATTGCAAACCAGTCGTAAACATGTCTTCAGTGGCGCCATGTAGCTAAACTCCAGTACGGATAAATAAGCAGTGACCCAAAGATGCTGAGGAAGAAGACAGACCCCTGGTAGATTTGACGACATATGCTCCTGATTTTATGAATGGTGTTGGCAAAATTGATCTAGTTCTATTTCTAATATTTTATAAGCTTTAACTATGTTGTGAGGTTTTTATTGCGATGTTAAAGTTTCAAAACCGAGGCTTGTGTGACCCAGAATAATTACTGCAACATCCCCGGTGCCAATACCAGATATATTTTCGAATAATTATCGTATGGTGGTGATTAAAACACACACACACAGACTTACCATACAATTATCTGCTTTATTTAGGTAAATAAAAAGTGGGTCATACAAATACTAATTTTATAATAAAATTGATTTTCAAGGGTCAGGAAGGAATTTTTACGCAGTGGTTACTGTTCGGATTGTTTTACTTGAAATGACCTATTGAATTTGCCGATAACAATAAAACCATCCCCCGTGAGATCAAGCGCCTACAGTACACATCTGTCCACAAAATGAACGTATCCACAGTGGTCAAAGCCCCGATGGTCAAGTCGCCACAAGAATAACCGTGTACTTGTTCAATTTATTTGGTAAGAATAATTCTGGAACCTCAAAACACACCCTCTGCATACCAAATATAATTACTCTTAGTCACATCTGCCTGGTCACGCAATCTGAAGTTGCGTCTTTACATTTCCATTTGGTTCTAAACGTGTCTTTTAAATGCAACGGGACTGTGGCAGTCAATCTGGCAATTTGGTAAATATTGAGAGGGGAATTAATTATAAAAATATTAATACACGTTATGCATAGCTTACAATGCGGCTATATTTAAGAATTAAAAAATTCAGTGTGCATTTGAATTTATGTAAGTGGCATTTCACTTTATGAAAATAAGCTGACAACAATTACTACGGGACCCCCCTAGGGTTAGTTTTTTTGTGCTTTGTAGATAATTAATGCACTGACTATATGGTGTTTCAAATGTTGCTGGACTCATAATAGAACTGAACGGACTGTGGTTACCATGCTTGATGAAGTTTAGATGATGTTTATGGATAATATGGCCCTTGGCAGTGGTAATGTTATATTGTCAACAACCCGAGTCACCCCCATATTTTGGAGACTAAGCAACAATTTGTAGCCTTAGGACTGGATGGTGATACTTGTGTTGCTGAGAATTCTGATGGTGGGATAATTATATTGTGTCGTATTCCATCTGATTTTCTTTGTTTTGAAAGGTCAGCAATGTTGATTTATTTGGTTGAATGACCGTATGCGTTTCCCTAGTTTAACCAATATTCTGTGGGCTTTATCTATCAGGGCATGCATGTTTAATATGCAGGTCTACAGTGTGTAATTTGCACTCTGTGCACAAGGAACTGATACTGTAATGATATCGCTTTTTCCTTCCTGTTCCAATTATGAATATTTACACACTTAAAAACCAAGCAATGCTGGTGTCCATCCATTACGGAGAAAGATGGGGCCACATATCATTAAAACGTGGGGAAATTTTGAAAATATTTGATGGTTATTTTTAACCAATTGTAATTTTAAAATGGGATTGAAGTGGAAGACAGAAGGTATGTACATGAAGAAGTTTGTACGCGTAGGCAAAGTTATCGGCATATAGTACAATAAACATCCCTAAGTATGAAAAAAGTGGTTTGAAAAGTTTCATGCCCCACTGCCAGTCAGCGTCTGTTTAACATCTCGTTCAAGTTGCCTCATTTCCACAGATGAATCTACAGGTTGACACACATTTTTATATCTTTATCAAAATAAAGTTAAATTATTACTATGCCACTGCTTTGATCACGAGACAGCCTTAGTACATCCAGTAATCGGTACTGCGCTATTTTCATAATATAATGTATACCAACAGACGTGACTAAGAGTAACTATATTTTTTATGCAGAGGGTGTGTTTTGAGGTTCCAGAATTATTCTTCCCAAATAAATTGAACAACTCTCTCTTGTATGGATTGTTCCATGCATATGTTCTCAGGGATTCGGTTCGGCAAGAATTCGTTTCCTGCTGAAAACAGGAAGGCCTACTTCTTACGACGTGCGAGTGTCACTAGTTACGGTATTCTAAAATGACTGCTCTTTACTTGACTTTAATACCACCCTGCAAAGCTTGTCACGTTATAGTAGAGTTTCTGTAATGAGTTTTGAAATCTCTATCAATTCTGGTATTGTTCTTCTTTTGATAACTGTCTGTTCCGTTTTGAATAACTAGCCGGCAATTTTTAAGAAAAGTTCATACATACCAGTATCTATCCATAAGACTTTTTGATCTGATCGGATCAGATGAACGGATCTCTGGAACCAGGCTTATTTTTGAAAGCACCTGAATCAAAATGTCATATATTTAGCTAATATATGTGGGGATCTAACAGTCAGGCTATTTGAATAAAATGACATTTTTTGACTGATTAAAATAGGGAAAGCACCTGAACCGAATGTCCCATGTGTGATTGCATTTTTATACAAGTTCATTACCCCCCCCCCCCGCAAAAAAAAAAAAAAAAATCCCGACTAAAAAACAAACAAACAAACAAATAAACGCGACAGCTTATGATTCAGGGTAACACTAATACACGATAAACCACAGTATTTTATTGGAATAATATAATGCATATGATTTAAAGTGCCAATAAGATGGCAGACAAAGTGTTCCTTGTTTCACTTTCATAATGTTTCACATGGACTTTTTGTTGATCTGATTGTACACTGACTTCGGTCACTGCAAATTTGCCAAGAGGCGTGACACTTGTTGAATACAGGCCAGGAAATACAAACTGTTGGCGGTAATAAAACGCGACATATGAAGGGTCTTATTGGACGAGTGGGTCAGTGAGGGACAGTGTGACTGTCTTTCAGATTAACTGGTCACCTTGTGTGTCAATGTTAAAATGAAAGTCTGACCTTATTTTCAGATACATGGAACCTTCCCGCCATGCTGAAATTTCAACTGTAAAAAATTATGGTCATCTGGATAACATTTCATAAAGGCGTTAAAGTACAAGCCTTTGCCCGATGATTTTGACAGAATTTTTTCATCCATGGGTGGAAACTGACAATTTCATCAGAACTAAAAAACAAATTTCAAAATTCATATCAACATTTTTACACATATTTGCATGTTTGTTTTGATATTTCCTGAAAAAAAATGGTGAAATGAACAAAAATATTTTCAAACTGAGTTCAGTAATAAAACTGAAACCTTTCACCAAGGTCCATCCGATTACACACATACACTCATATATATATATATATATATATATATATATATATATATATATATATATATATATATATATATATATATATATATAATTGTGTGTGTGTGTGTGTGTGTGTGTGTGTGTGTGTGTGTGTGTATTCATACTGATATGATACAGTGTTGTGCACATGGAATAGCGTTGAAAAGAGTTATAGGCGTGTTACACTTGTAAAACAGAGAAGTGTTCGCTGTTTCTTCTGTTTCTTCACACAACTCTCTGGTGAGAAACACAATGCACGGGAACCTACCAAAGCAAATAGTACGAAGGAAATTCATTTGTTAAAGACAAAACACTACTTTATGTTTAAAAGTTTCACTTTAATTTTTTTTCAGATTCTAATTTCTTCATTTAGTTTAATACGAACATTGTAATATTTATTTGTTCATTCATATGTTTGTTTTCATTATTTTTTTTTTTCTTCCTTTATTTTGCTTATGTATTATTTTGATTTCACTTTTGGAAGCACATCTATTTGGCATGATACCAGTCAGATTTTCCTTTTCGTATTGAAACGTGATCGCTCCCGTCCGACCTGCGCGATGTGACCAATGCAGTAGTGTAATTGAAAGCTATACCATGCTGTTTTCAATCATTATTTCTGGTCGTCTGTCTGGAATTGTTTGGAACACGAGTATTGCATATACAAAAACCTTGGTAAAGGCCTATTGTCGATAAACCTGTACTTAACCTAAAAATGCAGGAAATGCTGGACGTTGAACAAATAAAAGTGATAAAGATAAAATGAAGTGAATTTTTCCTGGTGATGGATGTTGTATTGAACTTCATTTTTTGTCTTGAATGATATCACTAACTCGTCAACATGAACTGATAATGTTTATTATACTCACATATTCAGGGTCCCGTTGTTTATATTGCACTAGATGTTAAATCGTTATTGCGTAAATGTCAATATATGTGACATTTAATACAAGTGGATATTTTCAGCCGCTAACACTTCTTGGTTCCTGTCAAAGACATTTTGATTTTTTAACAATATTGTCTTTCCTTCAAAGTGATGAACAAGATAAATATACTCCCGGGAACAAAGAGGGCCATCTTAGTCTCCTGACAGCCTCATGCTAGGACCGAACGGCCTTCAATATGCCAATGATTGTGTCTTTGTCGAATTTAGAGGGCCGCAAGTGACCCGTATGCCATGGCATTGTAGATTCACACTCATCACTGTATCTTCAATGGCCCCTTATAAAGTCTGAAAGCATTCTTGTACCAGACACACTTTTCGTAGCCTCCTGGCTGCTATATCTCTTCTGGCCCATTTCCACTTTGTGTGACTGCTCAAGCATACGCCTGTCTGTTCTGTCCCTGTTACATTATATTCCATGTGACATCCCCATTTCCCATACCAATTGATATACATATCAGCCTATGTTACACCAATGGATATGGCATCTTTTTCTCGAGGGGTATATGTCTCTTGCTGACCAAAAGCACAAAAAACCGTCACGTGCAAAAACAAAAACATAAGAAAAAAAAACAACAAAAAACAAACAAACAAAGAATGGGACATCAACATTACCGTATTCTAAGCATCAACTGCAAGCCGCGTTTAGCGTAGCCAGCTCTCCTAGACATTTAAGCATTTACCTTTTTTACACTAGTAATCAGAGGGTTTGAGAAGGTTTCTGATTTTTTCAAGACATCAATCTTGAAATGAACATGTCTTTGTCATTCCAATCATATATTTGGGCAACGTACCCGATTAGCTAAATGTGTGTACAAGCAAAGCATAGCTGATTAGCCAAATTGTGAGTCCAAGAGTTATACAATGTCAACAACAAATTGTTATTTTCTTTGAAAATGAACTTGAAAATATAATGCTACGTCCATTGCATTAAACTTTACGCATGTGTCGTACAATAGACACTTATTATATGCTCATTTTTATTGGTATTTCTGTTGTTCAATGTGTTTGCCCACCACTGAATATTATGGTCGCATTTTTTTTTTTTTTTGCTTTCGTTGTTTTTTTTTGGGGGGGGAGGGGGTTCTTGGTTGTTGTTGTTGTTGTTGTTGTTGTTGTCGTTGTTGGTTTTTTAACCACATATGCCCAACACTGACGATAAGACACACCTACATATGTCTGCAGCCAAGTGTTATCAACAGATCAGACAAGACACATCTTGCAGGAAGTATTTCTGTGTTCAGCACACTGCATCAGAAAATACTCGATCTTGCATTGACATCGGCATCAGCTTACAGTATTTCACGTATTGTAGTGTATACTCGTTTGAATCTGATCAGATGTATGAGTCCTTTTTTGGCCTTTAGATGACTACTCTATATTATGAAAGGTTTATGATAGCGGTGCACTTTTGTTCATATATCTGATTTCCATGTGCAGGAATTCGGCTCCAGGTAGTCTGAATCAGAGCTTGATCCTGCATCATCCGTCTTTGGACTGTGTGTTATAGGTTGGGCTTCAAATGAATGGCCGTCGGGAAAGCTGCGCATAGTGGCGCCAACACCTTCCTCCCATTCTGCAATGTTCCCGTCGTTTTCTATCAGAAAACCATGTCCTGATAGAAGCGAATGGCCGATATTTTGTTGAGGTAGAAATGCTTGTTTCTCTTGAGTAACCAAACTAACGCTGTTCAGTTCACGATCCGGTAAAGCACAGCATGTATGTGGTTGGGAGGATTCTGAGATATTAGCTTTTCTCTTCCCCTGTATGCGGTCATAGGGTAGTTTTGGTGGCTTTTGTTCTGTAATGACCAGCCCTTTGTAACAGGTCATCTCCTGTGACTTGAAATGTACCCTTTTCACCCTACTCTGATCGTTTGCTGTGGCACAAAAAAGAGAAAAAAAAACTTTACACCTGGTAGGAATGTGAATAGGTTTAGCAAGAGTACTGTAGGTGTTATGTAATGACAAAACCAGAATAGTAACCACAGAACAAAGTACTGGTTTCTAAAAGGTGCTGCTCCGTACGGTTCAAAATCACATAAAATATCCCTGTATATTGAAAGTAAACAGTACCGACTGGTGCCATGTCAATCTGTAAACTTTCGATATAAAGTGTGGCAGTTCTGGAACTTAAAGATTGTTTCTAGCGCAAGCCCAAGTATGGCTGTATGGTTTGCATTTTAAATCTTTGATGAAAAGGGACAAATTGTAAATATACTAGGTAAGCTCTTCTGCAAGATTTTAAGTCAGAATTTGCCTTCAGGTTATGATACAGAAAAGATTCCTTTTTGGTTTTCGAGAGTAATACTGACCCTCATTTACGGTATTGCATGGGTTTTGTAATAGAATGTCTTTTTAGCATTTATCATGATAATTTACATCACGCGCTCCCAGTATGATTTGTGACTAACAGTTAAATATAACTGAATCATCATATACCGTGATTTGATTTAAAATATGTTTGAGGCTAATGAGTTTTCCTGTGTGAATTCCCTGAAAAATGACTGCGATGACTTTGCAGTGCTGCAAGTAAACTTCTTGTGGAACATCGTGCCTGTCGGTTGGCAAATATGGAAGAATATTGTTTCTTCATCTTTTAAATTGAAATAATTTTACATATGGCAAGATCTATACTCATCCACATATCGTGTACATTTAGATAAAGAAATTAATTTCAATTTCCGTAATCTAACCGAAAATTTATGATAATTTTAGACCAAAAGACTTTTACCTTGAAACATAGGAAAAACATTTCCGTGACACGTGTGAATACGATATAACTAGCTGTAATATTATAAGTTTCTCAACAGTGGAGTGTATTTCTCTAAAAACAGCATCTTTTACTTAACATAATGTAGGTTCAATTTCGTACTAAGACACCGATGTGCACTTTCTATATTTTATACCAAATTTTAGCTACAGTATAATAACACCATTCAATATGGACATCCAGTTTGGCCAGGTCATTGTGCCAAAGCCGGGGGACCACGTGCACAAATACGTCATGTGGTGCAGTATACATGTATGGATCAACCCTTAGCACGGGGCATGGTACAACTGGTACACGATACACTACTCACCCAATAACGTTTACTCTTTGTCTCTTAGTATGACATAAATGTATATCTAAATATTTTCTTCACCTGCTATTAGGCATTCATCCGAAGATGCATCAATGGCTCTGACTGCATTTTCAACAAATTCTTCCTCGTCATGACATTGATCATAGGGATCTGGATCTGTTATTTCTTCGTAAGGACCATATGTCACCATGGAGTCTGATGGCTTATTTAGTTCACCACTAAAGCTGCTCGAAATTGATAGTACTGTGTCAGTGACGCGTGAGCATTTTGATGAAGATATACTCAATGCATTCACATGGGCTGAAGCACCGCTTTCTCTCACATCTGTATGGTCATGTAAAAGGCCTCTTCTTGCTGTTAACAATAAACAATTCTAACACTTTATTACATGAAACTAGCACTGTAGGTGTGCACATAATGATTGTGCCTGTATGATCATGTGTTTGAACAGGTTAATGACCAGAGGTAAGCTATATAAAAAACACTTTTGGAAATTAAGATTCCTCATCTTGTTCATGACAAAAAAACTGAAAAAAAAACACTGTTAAGGAAAAATTTATTTCATATGTAAAGTGATTGGGACACATACAGTGAACATATTCAATCCAACAAAATACTTGAGTACACAGTTGTCTGATACTTTCTCCGGTCGTATATACTGCGATAAGTAAGTGATCGTTTGGTTTGGGTGTTACCCCAATTCGAATAAAACATTTTCTAAAAACAAGTTAAGATGTAAGATTTACTTATTTTTGTATTTATAAACAATGCCCTACAAATTCAGAACCCAGATCGATGTGATCGGTCTCTTACTTAGATCATGTACTACCGGCTGCTGTCTGTACTGTTATGTTTTTTTATTCACATTTTTCGATTATGGGGTGAATAATATGTCATTTCACGCAATAAATCTGTAGAATAACCTCACACTTTCAATAGGGCTTGTCAATGTCTCTTTGTTGTTTCCTCTCCATAGAATTAAATTACAGTTACGTTTCTTCACGGATCTTACAATTCAGTCGTACCCATTTCAGAAAACAATACCGTTTCAGTTGTCCATGTTCCTGATAAACTAAACATTGCTTTGTATTGTGCATTTGTTCCTACAAGTTTCGCCCGGGTTACTCACCTTCGTGCTCTGGGCATACCCTTCCAACTTCCCTCATTTCTAAGTTTTTTTTGACAACGTGGCGGCGCATTTTACGTGAATTGGTTCTGCGCCTTTGGTTTTGCTTCCCCCCATTTTGACGAAACATAAGAGCAGAGTCAGGAATTTCATCACGAGGTCCATATTTGAGGCTATTTGTCTCATATTCCTGGTCATCTGGCAGTATATCTATGTAATCGTCTACTAAGGACACATTTTGTTGGTTACGACGGGGAACCGGGACCGGAGGTCTGCCCTGGATGCCTGCAACTGCGGGAGCTTGAATTTGGCTTAACGCAGCAGGGGATACCCGACTTTCTCGAGAAACTGAAAAAAGGACATATCATATTACGTCCACGTGGTAATTTCCATCGCATTCATACTCGTCTGGGACAGCGACAACACGCTGGATGCATATTAATTTCCCGCGAAAAAGCACGGGTTTGACGTCTGACGATCACGGGGGGGCGTGTGGGTCGCATCACTGTCACAGACAGGCGCTATACTCATTTCTCGTAACATTAGCATTTTTTGAGAAATTTAAGTTTATAAATGCTAAGCTAGTATCCTTCTAGTACTTCCCGAGCCATGTATAAGAAAGATTTCCATATAACTTCAATAAGTATTCTGTATTTCTAAAATATTATTATAATCCTGCTTGACCCTACAGGTACCGATCCGTATCTCACCATATCTCACCAAACGAGACTAGTCAATCAGGTATGCAGTTTGGGCGGGAACTTTATATGCATATTTCCTATTGGCATAAATTATTCACGATTAGTTTCTTTGCATGTAATGAAGCAAACGTTTCAGATTATCCAAACACAGTAATTGTGTAATACAGGCCGTGTTGTTAAAATAAATCTTATAATCAATTTTTCTCTGCTCTTTTTCCCATGAACTGAAATATGTTATACTGAACTAAGCCAATGAAAACCAACCGTATATGTAGTATATACATTACAATGCTTTTGGTGCGTTGTATGCGTCCAAGTGAATTGAACTGTACTGAACCAGTGAAAGCCAACCTGACATATAGAATATGTATTATGTTGCTTTTACACGCATTGTACTTCGTTGCTTTGGTGTGTATGTGAGTCCAGTAAAGCAGTGAGGCATCTCAGCTATTCTCATATTTCGCCCATAAAACTGCATCAGTACTTTGTACATAAAATGTCTGAGACGTTATGTTAGCGCCTATTCAGTAACATAATTTTGGTTCAAAATAAATGCTGCACTGCACGTTACAGGCTTTAAGTCGAGTATGCAAATATACAATAATAGAAGTCTATTGCATTAATTTCTTTCATAGGTAACATCAGTCAATTCACTTACTTATTTCTGATGCATTTTCAGTTTTCCTGTATCTCCTGTACACACACCAGACAGCCACTGTTGCGACCACTAAACATAAAGTTCCAATAACAGAATTTGCAATTATAACTGGAAGAAATACGAAACTGTTGGAGCGTGTGATGCTGAGTGTGGAGGTAGCCTGGAAGTTTTCTTTAGGGTTTGATGTGGATGAAACAATGGATGTGCGTAGAAATCCAGACGTCGACAGAAATTGCAGGTCTTCATCCGTGGCAATCTTTGTTGAAGCCACATTGATGGTCTCTGATATGTGACATAACAAAACAGGAGAACTATGATTTTTTTGTGCTCAGCAGACCTTATATGCGCAGGCTGAAGCGGTCGTGTCTGAATATTATCAACGTAACCTCTAATTAAGACCAGCATCACTGTTAAATTCTTCGTTCACATAATTCTGGAGTTATCATTGTTTAAAACCAAAAAAGTAACGGGCACAGACCAAAGGGATCTGTGAACTTTAGAAAGATATCAAGGCCACCTCTTTTTTAAGACTATCATCATTTTTCGTAACATGAACATAGTGCCTTGTCGATTTTTTCGAAACTTGATAATTTGTTAAAAATCAGAACATTCTATCGTTCCTGGGGATACTTTTCATTTTGCCTTGTTGCAAATGCTATTATGTATTTTGACAAATCTAATTTGGCTTGATAATGATAACTGATTTTATATTTTGAGGCAATTCCAAATCATTTAAGATAATATGTAGCAACAGGAATAATGCAATACAACACAATGTATAAGAGAACACGGCATCAAGATTATTATATATTTAATTCAGAATTTAGAAAGTATTAAGGAGAGAGGAATATTGAATAGAACATACCATCAAGAACAACAGAATTTAACATCAGGCACAATTGAATATAACACCGGGTACAATAGAATTTACCACCAGGCATAATGGAATTTTGGCCCTTACATAATTCCATAATCCTGCCGGCTCCCAAGTAGGCTGAGCCAGTGGCGTATTCAGCACCGGGCAGCCTCCATTCCGCCCCCTTCCCATTGCGAAAAAAAAAAGATGAAGAAGAAGAAAAAAAACCTGTCGTAACAGAATGTTAGGAATACGTGGTAATGTGGAAGCTTCAAAATTTCAATACCATAATTGTCCGACTGCCATACTGGACATAGCCATGGATGACTCTAAACTCGAGCCGGTCGTTCTAAGTCCAAACAAGCATTGCACGATTTCAAAGTCTGCTTATTCCTAAATTATGGGTAATCGATTTCTGTATGGCTTGATTTGAACTACTACAACATCTATGCTCAAAGTATGAAACTGTCAATCACAAGCTTTGTATCGCCCTGAAAGTTCTTTAGGTTTGACGTGGAGCATACCTACACGTAAGCAAGTCGTACGCTCAACACCACTGACAACTTCTGTAGGGGGCGCACTCCGATAACAGCGATGTTTTTCTTATCTAGGCCCTAACGTAATAATATATATGAGGAAAAGTGAACATACCTGGATCTGTATGTCGCGATAAGGACTATTAAATTAATTTTATTTATATCTCATGCATGCCATTTAGATTTCCAGAACGACCTAGCATTGTCCTGAAAGTTGAAATTGCAATTTTCTGTTGCTCAAAGCTTGCGAAATACTCTTATGCCTGATGAAGTAATAATCACACTTTCTGTGATCCACTGCACTCCCCCCCCCCCCCCCCGCCCAGTCGAAACATGAACGCCTCCTCCCAATCATCGCATCACCAAGAAGCTGCCATTATGGAATTGCCGAAAAAAAATCTAAGATGCAAACGGGACCAGTCTTTTGTCCTTTTCCAACCCCCTCCCCCCCCCAAAAAAAAACAAACAAACATGGGCTAACGTTTAACAGCATTCTATTTTGTCACATTATCCAGGTATAATTAGCACCGCAATTGCCTTGACTGGCTGTAAGGATGTTAAATTAAATTTGAATAAAAGGCCCAGCTGGCTTTGTTTTCACAACGTCAACATCACACTAAAGAAAAAACAAATGTGTGTCGTTTACAATCTGATGGGCTTATTCATAGCTGAGGAATTTTCAAATTGTTTCACTTTCAGTTTACCATAATTTCTGGCATTATAGACCTGTCACTAACGTTGTCAGTACAGATGTCACATACAGGATTCAGAATCGAGTACTTGGACCCACCAAGAATTCTGTATCACCAACATCCTTAGGCCTATCATTAAGTTATGCAGTTCATTAGTATCTCTTTCTGTGTCAAATATTAGAGTCAACAGCTTTCCTAGGCACCCTTTGTTGGCTGTATATTGCACTCAAAGCACGCTGAGGAACGCTGTTGACCACGACTATTCTTACCTTACCATAGCTATGCTGGTACTTGAATGAAAGGCCTCTTTTATACCGAAATAAACTGGCATCGTTTGTTTCAGTTCAGAGCAGTTTGATTTCTGTAGCTCGACTTACGTTGCAGTTGGCACTGAAAGATTGGAAATAAAAGGTCTGGGAAGAGCGGGGCGCAGTCAGACGTAAAATTTTGATTGGATTCTGGACAGCCATATGGTTCTGAACTGCTATCTACATTGATGTGGGTTGAATCGACAATCCCGCGCTGGTGTGCTTCACACCAGAATTTGTGAAATCTGATCGCAAAAAAGTTAATCATTTAAAATCAGCTATGGTCGATGTCTCATTCTCCTCACCCCTGGGGTAATGTAAAACAGTTGGCGGGAGACTCTGAAAAAGTCTTTGCAGACACACAACAACTAAGACTCATTTATTGAATAAAATTGATGTATTAGCAACATTCAAGTAGGTAAATTATATAAAATAAACTTTCATTATAAAATTTCTGTTGAGCAATGTTCCTAAATTATGCTGTTGTCTAATTGTACCTCATCATGACATAACTTCCTGCCCCATTGTGCACCAAAACAGCATTGTTTCATTTCGCCCCATCTTAGTATAGGCTATTTGATATTTTTTGTGTATTTATGCCCCCCCCCCCCCGTTCCGGAGGAGCAGCATATAAAAATGGCTTTTTCCCGTCCGTGCGATCGTCTGCTATTCGTGTCCGGCAAATTATTCGCTTGTCTTTCAACGTGGATTAAAAAAATTTTATACACAGGTGCACCTGGACGTAAAGGTGTGTCATGTGCCGAAAAGGGTCACTATGTCAAGTATCTGGGTCGCTGTGACATATTCTTGTAAAATCGTTTTCGCCTGCCCTATACCCCTTTACTATTTAACTAAGTGTCAAGAAACATCACACACAAATATATGTAGACCTAAACCTGTGTTATAAAACAAAACTTTATCACTTTGTCAATTTTCTGGATCACGGTGATACCATCATGCAAAAATACGTCACACTTCATGTCCGGACTGTAAATCTGTTTTTCCTCAAAGTTAGATTAATGAAACTTTACACACAGACCTGTGCATCTGGACATGACAGTGTGTAATGTACCAAAAGTACGTCACTAGGATAAGTATCTGGGTCAAAATGACATATTCTTATAAAATCTTGTCCGGGCTATAATTCTTTTACTATTTAATTTAGCTCCATGAAACTTTTCGCAAACATATAGGTTGACCTAAACTTTAAACGCTATGTCATGAAACAAAACTAGGCCACTAGGTCAAGTACCCGGGTCACATTAAAGTAAAGCTGCATTACATTTCGTGTCCGGGCTGTAATTCTGTTGTCCTTTGAGTCAGAATCATGACAGTTTTTTCACCTGTGTATCTGGACAAGATTAAGGGTGTGTCACGCAAAAAAGTATGGGGGTCAAGTTTGGCCAAGTATCTGGCCTACGGTGATAGCCTACTTTCATGGACTACAGTCATTCCAAAATGAGACCTGTGATTAGCAAGATCATCTATAAATGAGGGGGGGGGGGGCATGGATCCAGCAATCTCTCATTCTCTGATTGCATTTTAATTTCAAATAATTCCAAAACACTTTTACATGTCTTTAACTCCCCCCCCCTCCATGCATAGGGTAAGTTACTAGGTGCCAACACTTATAGCTTATAAATTATATTTTATCCAGAAATGGGAAAAAAATAGATGTGACCCAATTGTGCAAACTGCTGTCACACCGTATGCTGTGATGATGACAGGTAAATTGAATCTTATTCAAAACAGCGGTGTTATTTGGTCTTTCACTCCCAGAGAGATATAGGCATGTACATTGCGTCAATTATACAAACACTAGAACATTTTGCGTGGTTCTAATCACAAAAAATATCATTGTTCAATCTCTCATTCTTCATTTTCGTTCTAGTCACAGTCTTTACCCACACTTAACTTCAATTAATATTGTCACACTCAATTTATAATTAAGAAAAATCGTGCCTTTAACAGTCAAATGAATTTGTGCATCGGTTATAAACGGGAGAACAATCAAGCATGTTTGACATCCTCGAATTCCCCAGACATGTTATTTTTATAATGGCGGCTGCCTGCCTAATATTTGGCAATGGCAACTCATTTCAATCAAAAACAAGTCAAGAACAGATCACTGTGAATAATCAAAAACTTTTTCAACACAAAATATGTTTTATTTCGACTCTAGTGATTTATTTACACAAAATTTTTGAAAATCTAGTTTTTTGTTAAAGTGCATTGCCAGCAAATCTGGAAAAATACCTATAAGACAATAAATGCAACTTAGGGCCTATAGCAATACCTGGCCTTTTTATTATTGGCTGATGCAGTTAGCAGGACTTAAGTTATGCTCGCTTCATTTCAGTCTGTGATTGCTAACAGCATTATCCGTCATATAACGGTGAAAACATTGATTACCGGGAAATCTCGTCAATGGTAGGGACACTGTTAGTATATAGGCCTAGCTATGTATTATGTGGTCATTTCAGTAGCGGCTGTAGATGGGGTTTGGGGGATTAATCACACTACTTGCATTTGTAGCCTATACATGTAGGCCTATGTCTCTGAAAAACTCGTCAATGACATGGAAAATGTTAATATATTGTTATATACGTGGTCTTTTTAATACTGACTTTAGACTGGGTGGGGGGGGGGTAACTACACTGCTACTAGTGCTAGCATTTGAAGACGTAGGCTAAAGGTCATAGAATTGGGCATCAAGAGACCCTTCACCGTGTACGCTAGGCCTGCCATGTGACACCAGTCTATTGTAGGCCTATAGTATGATATGTGTCCCAGTTAGCACAATAATATATTAGGACGTATTATGTGCGAGAATTTTTTTTTTCTATTTTCCCTTTATCTGACCCTTAATAAGTGCCACAATGCAAGATTTTATTTATTCTTGCAAAGAGTTTCCACGGGAGGAGGCATGTCCCACCCCTGGTGGTTCGCGCCTTTGTCACTCGCTTCATATTTAGATTCTCACTCCACTGTCCTCCCTTTTGGACAAATCCTGGACATCATCACATGCAATATAGCCTATAGCCTATGTGTGTGGTCTAATGCATTTTGACGCGTTTTTGGTGCGTTTTCCGAGTGCGCGCCTTTTGATGGCTTTCTTTTTGGCGTGAAAAATAAACACGGATAAAACTGGGTGTCCGTTTTTGCGGTTACACGCAGTTACCTGCGGTTTTATTCGTTTGCACACTTTCATTAGCGATTTCATGCGTTGTTGGACTTTCGTATGCGTTTCAGGTGTGCGTTTTGGTGCGATTTCTAAAATCCCCACGTTAACGTTAGTAGCCTATGTTAAAAAACGTTTGGCAATCCGCGTGAAAACACTGGTGTCTGCGCTTTGACATAAATACCGACGCCAAGCCAATTTCGCGCGTTCCTCCACAGATTTGAGCCTTCCTTGTGGTAAAAAGGACCACAGGCCTAAACATTGCCATGTATTTCTGGGGTTTTGTCATTCATGAGCCATTCTACAGAAACTAGGTAAAACCGTGTCCAGCATATCTAACTGAAAAAAGAGGACTGTTTCTTAGACGGGATACTACAAATTGACAACAACAACGAGTTGTTCTCGGACCTCATTTAATAGTTGGATATTCCCAAATGTACTGTTGCTGCAGTCACGTTTAGACACAAAGTGTCAACACCGTAACGCGTCCGCAACATTCTTTTCTTTTTTAATTACTTCAAAACTTCACCAAAGCTTATAGTAGTAATTCAATTTGACACCCACTGTATTGAAAATATTGTTTAAAAAAAATCCACCTAAATATGGATCTTTTTGTATTCTGCAAATCAAAGTTGCAGATATAAATGTCTGTGTCCGTTTTTATTTTATCACCACCGTAACGCACTAGTCCATGTCACGTGACTCAACTTTGGTTAAAACTGGTTGCTGCAGATGTATGCGTCTGCACTGCTGTTTTATCCACGAAGACATATTTCAAGGTTGGTACAATTTTTTTCTGGTATATTTTAGGAAAGGTCGCAAAGCAAATAAGTAAATGAAAGTGTAGGAATTTTGTCAGTCAACACAGTAACGGTCCCTGGATCAATATAATCTATAACAAAAAGTAATACTTTTTGCCAAAATATGTGTTTATATGACACACAGGTCCCAAGCAATTTGGGTGATAAATGAGGTATTTGCCAAAGAGAAGATACAGGATACATCCAAATTAGTCAACACCGTAACGAAATTTCGTTATGGTGTTGACGGTGTTTATAATAGTATTTGAAATATCAGTCAATTTAAAACAAACAAGTTTCACTTGCAGACAATTCTGGGTTATTATTAACCAATTACTACCTAAGAATTTCAAACCAGGAAAAAAAGATCCAATTGTAGCAACTAGTGGAGCACAGGCTGTCCATATTTAAAATGCGTTACGGTGGTGACCATACATTTTAACAATATATATTTACATGTCCTTTTAGCCGATGGTGTGCTGCCAAGCAACAAAATAGCAAGTGTACTATGACAGGTAAGAAGCCACTATCCAATGCAGAAAGGCAACGGAAATGGAGGGAAAAACAAAAGAGTTCCCCAACAAGGCATGCACGCTATCTAGAGGCAGAAAGAAAGCGATGGAGATTGCAGGTAGAACAGAAAAAAGTTAAGTCAATTTCAGATTTATCAAAAAGGGGCAAAGCACATCGAAGAAGACTATGGCCTTTGTCCCAAAAGAAATCTAGAAAGGAAAAACGTCAAACTGAGGCAGCTCTAAACAATCTAGAAACGCCAGTCAATAGTCCGGAGCATGAAATGCAAGGCCATGACGGTGAAGCCAATTTGGCTGCAGAAGTTCCACCGCCATTACCTGGTCCCTCTAATAAGGCACCATGCAAGAGCATAGGCAAAAAAAGGGAGAGCTCAGCTTACAAGGAGATTTACAAACTGAGAATTGCTTTGAAACGTGAGTCTCTAAGAAAGGAGAAATACAGAAAGCTGGCTTCTAGATTAAGTCAAAAAAAAGAAGGCAGCTGATACCCCTAAATCTAAAGCTGAGAAACTACTGCATGTTGGAAATAGAAGACAGGTACGCAAGGCACTCATATTTGGCAATGTTGTAGTTACGGCTCTCAAAGAGAAGTATAAAGAGGCAAAAACGTGCAGTAGTGCAACTGCTTTCCTCCCAATTGATGGCAAAGTATAAAGTAAAGAAAACGTTGAGAGACACCATCGGTGTAAAGCTGAAACGATCTGGCGTTACACAAAGGCTGAAGTCACCAATAGAAACCTTCCTTTACAGGGACGACAATAGTCGCATAACTACAGGAAAGCGAGATACTATCACAAAGAAAGGCGAGAAAAGGCAAAGAAGAGTATTGCTCGATTCCCTTCAGAATCTCCATGCAAAATATAATGCTGAATATCCCAGGGATGCTATGTCCTACTCAATGTTTTGTCGCCTCCGCCCTTTCAATATTGTTCACCCGTCAGCCAAGGATCGACAAACATGCCTCTGTATGAAGTGCGAAAATGCGACTTTGATGTTAGAAAAGCTTCAACACCACAAAGTGTTGCTGTCAAGGAATACACTTGAATCCTGTATGCAGTTGATGTGCTGTGAATCCAAACAGGAGGCATGTTGCTACAGAAGGTGCAGTCACTGTAAAGATAAAGTGATTTGTGCGTCAGACAGTGAGTTGAAGGTACGACATTAATACATTGTACAAATTTCGATGGAATTTTCTGTTCATAAAATAGGCCAAAAAGTAATACTATCAAGTCCATGTGATAGGCCAAAGAGTTTTACTGTTGTTGTTAACAGTAGAGTGATTAAATGTAAACCTTAATAATTAAAGCTTGTGAAAATTCATTTTTCACCCCACCCCCACACACAGTGACCCCATATATCATGCGAAACATGTAACGAGCAACAATGTACAAATGTAAATTTACCTAATCTTTTGTGTGAGTTATTCGCATGTTAATACATATTTATGCGCATGCACAATTTGTAATGCTTTTCAAAGTTACTTACTGGTGCAAAAGTTAAACAATCTTTATGGTAATTGGCACAGTTTCCATTAATAATATATTTTTTTCTTTCTTCTTTTATTAAAGGTTTGGTGGTGGGAGTGGGTGTACCAGACGGACACTGTTTCTATTCAAGACCAGTCAAAGAAAGTGCGGAAAATGAAAAAAAGCAAAAAGGAAGGAACTCTGAGTGAACTCTGCTCACTGTTTCAGAGTCACATGGAAGTCAATGTTTCTCCACATTTGTGGCGCGTCAAGAATCAATATCATGCGTTGAAAGAAATTAAAGAAAAATCTGATGAGAGCACTATGATCATGATTGTTGATTTTTCGGAAAACTACGCCTGCAAGTATTACCGAGAACCACAGGCACTTCATTTCGGGGGATCTAAGGTACAGGCTACACTGCACACGGGGGTGGCATACATTGACAACACTCCGTTCTCTTTCTGTACAGTTTCAAATTCCTACCTGCATGGTCCAACGGCGATATGGGCATATCTCGTACCAGTTCTTGAATACCTGCTTATCCAGCACCCGCAAGTAAAAAAGCTTCACATGTGGAGTGATGGCCCAACTACACAATATCGAAACAAACAAAACTTCTGGCTTTTTCACAATCTGCTGCCTGCCATCATTCCTGGGCTGTCCCTTTCATCTACATGGAACATGTTTGAGGCAGGCCACGGTAAAAGCGCTGCTGACGCTGTTGGTGGCGTCGTCAAAAGGGCTGCAGACGATATTGTTCACTTGGGACAGGATATTCCTGATGCTTGATCGCTGTATGAAGTACTCGAAGGTCGCACCAAAGTGAAAATGTTTTATGTGGATGAGTGTGAAATTGATACAATTGCTAAAAAAATCCCAACTGAATTGAAACGTATCGTTGGAACCATGGCTCTTCACCAATTTGGTTTTGATGATCAGGACTCTTCAACAATTTGGGTTAGAGACCACAGTTGCTTCTGTGCTCTTTCTGTAGTGCCGAACCTGAGGTGTGAATGCTTTAGTCCACGGGTTGTCAATATGTTACCCAATTCAGTTTCTGGCACTGAAAATGTAAACGTTGTGTCGGTGGTGTCGGCTGTTAGAAATGAAACAAGTGACCAGCCAGATGCTGCGGTCCCAGGTACCAGCGGGCAAAGTCGTCAAAGAAACTCTAAATTGAAAGGAAAGTCCACAGAATCTCAGGAGTCTGATCATTCCTTGTTGGCTTTGAAGCCTGGTGACAAGGATATGAATGGCAAGTGGTGTGCTGTACTCTACGAGTCTCAAGTGTATCCAGGACAAATTGTTGATGTTGACAATGAAGGCATACTGGTTAATGCACTGCAACCAATTGGGGAGAACAAATTTGTCCAGCCAAGGTCAGCAGACGAAATATGGTACGTCTATGATGACGTACTTTGTTATATCAACAAACCCGAGAAACCTACCAAGCGATCCCGTTTTATGTCACTTGATGGAGACATTTGGATGACACTGAAAGATATGCAGGATTAAATCTCTGGCCCTGATCTAATCATACATATGTACATCAAGGTGTTCATACACTATAAAATATGTAGATGACAGGAGCACTATTCGTTTGATACAGTTACATAAGTCATTTTGAACTTGATGGATAGTTATAGACATTCCCATGACCTGATGATGTACATTCACATGAAGGGTCAACTCCGTAACATTTATTATTTCTGTTTTGTTTTATTTATATCTTTGTGAATAAATGTGATACTGATATGTTTAAACTTTAATATGTGATGGAAATGTCCCAATTACTGATCATGGACGCACTTTTTTTCCCAAACTTAATGTTCACTATACAAATTTGTTACTACTTATTCCTCGATCAACGCAGCATTGCTGACTGTTAACAGTAAACATAATTAAATGTGATTTACAGTGGTTTGTTAAATTTGGGAAGTTTAGAGGCTTTTTACTTAAGGTTGCATGAGACATTGTTGTCTTACAAACACTCCACAGGATGATATTGTTTAAATTTTGTGCTATATGCCTAGTAGATAATTAAGGAAGTGTTGTTACGGTGTTGAAGTATTTCATATAGCATTTTCAAACTTGTAACAGTTGTTTAAATTGACACAGAATAGCCTTAAACAAGTTAACATTAAACCACATCGGAATCAGCTGAGCATAACCAGAGATGTGAACAGTTCAATCACATTATTTGAGAATGAGGCATGGATACAGGACAGTCGGTATCTTTAATGCGTCATGCAGTTTCCCGCTTATTCTTGGCCAGTGACATTTATTGGGAATGATTACTCTATTTGGTGTTATATATGTACATTTACGTGCGTAGTTTGATTCATATTTTGCCTGAGTTTCATGTTTTGCCCGAAATATTGGCCGTGAGAAGCAAATCTAGTCAATTTATGTACTTAGTTTGAACATTATATTCTAAATAATCAATGTGGTCAACACCGTAACAAAATAGAGCATGTTTTCTTGGCGTATCCTTCCATGCCTTATACAAGATTAGAGAACAATAATGGTTTGAATGATTATTCGACATTATGTAGATGTGTGTTTAGAATTTTTTGCTAATTATTGTCACCAGATTATTTGCCGAATTAATTGGAAATTACCATGATGTACTTAGATATTCACTGTTTGCGATGTGGCCTAAACAACAGCTTCTCGTTTCATTTTGAAAAATTTAATTGTAACAATCATTTCAGTTTTAAGTGTTGTTACATATTTTATTACAGTTTGAGAAAGTTCTATAAGATAATAAATATTGTTGCTCAGAAATTACAGTTTTGTTGTTTATCACATTACGTTACGGTGGTGACATACTTCCGTTGTTCTGCTTATGTCATCAGCCTGCAAATTTCTTTTAATTTGGAGGTGACCAATGCGACCCTCTTTTCTTTGTTGTTCAGTTATCGGACACTGAATTTACATAAAAAAATCCACTGTTGTAACTGCTTTATTTTCCGATGGTGAAAAACCCAGTTTTACCCACTTTCTGTAGAATGGCTCTCATATAATAGGGTCTAAAATACATTATTTTATAAGCCTACTGTGGAGAAATGTAACCCCTGGGTGTTTACACATGCAGCTCTGCAATAAACGTATCGGAACACTGACTGGGATGCTGCGGTGGCGCGACTGAACGCTCAAACCCACATCACATGATCGATCGACCAAAAAAATGTAGGCTAATGTGCAGAGCCATTTTTGCAGTCATTTACAAAAGCAACATTCATGTGATTGTCATATCCTCCTGTGGTCAAAGTTCAAGTCTCTCCTCCCACCCTCCAAATCATTCTTTTTCTGGCTCAGTGTTCATCCGTGCGCCCCCGTAAGAAGTGGACAAGTCCGAACATCTGTCACATGCTTGGCCTGACCAGGTTCCATCTGTTGGTCCTGATAACTGTGCAAGCCCTGGACCAGCTGGCATCTAATGTAGAGTGGACAGCAGGCAGGTCTGTGGTATTGTATCCCAGGCATGCCTTTGGCCAGTGTGGTTTGGCCAGGCAAGAGAGGCAGCATGCTGTTAATAAAAAAACAACACTCCGACCACAGCAAGTGGAGAAATTTATATGTGCAGCTGTGACTGCAACTTGGACCAAGCAGGAAACGTCATCTTGGGAAAGGTGAACATGGCCAGGCATGTCAGTCTAACAGTGGCAATATTCATGAGATTATCAGTGGCATGGGATGGTGACACATACATCGTGAAATGTTCATTCGTTGACAGAAAATAATAGCTCGAAATCCATCTTTCCTGTTTTTGAGTCAAGGCCTCTGTTTTCTTTTCTTATGTTCTCCGCAATACACTCATCCAACACAACAACATAAGATTGTGTCTATGGAGTAGTTGCTTTTGTTGTCATCGGTGGAAGCTCTGTGGTTGAAGTGGTGACATCCTCTGGTGAATTCGTTTGCCACAAACAACAAGCACAAGTTACGGACATTTGTCTCTCCATTCCTGGATGAGAGGCATAGGCCATGGATGCTCTTGCCATCCCGTGGACCTGTTTGTGGATGTACACTCACCATCCTACACCACTAGTGCCAGGAGTCCTTATTAACGTCAGGAAGAAAACAGGAAATGATTCTAACTGCATTTTGGTGGTCAAAGAGGATATGGTCTCTTCACCAGCTCAATCTAATCATCAAGCTTGCAGCTTTCAGTGGCTCAACAAATCAAGCCAAACTTTGTCAAGCATCTGCAGATCAATGTTATTCACAGAAAACTGTCAGTGCTGTCACTTCTTGCTTGGGGAGAATTGCTCCGAGCGTTAGATATCCTAAATGCTCAGCAAAGGTGGCATCCCGAGCTGCCATATGGAAGTTTTTTTACCCCACTGTAAAGCTCTATGATGTGCATTGGTCCAGTTTGCGAAGTGGAGCAAGGGAAAAAGTTAGACCCCTGTTTAGCTGATTATTACTTTTAAGAATGCATATTTTGGTAATAATGTAGAGAAGGGTCAGTGTGCATTTGAAAAAGATAAATTTCAACTGTTGGCCTTTTTGATAGAAAATAAATCTGTGACATTTAGATGTTCTGTCTCTAGGCAAACCACACTTATTTCAAAGGGTACATACTGTGTATCATTGTTCCCCTATTTATATATTTTTTACCATGAATGACATTGTTTGGAAAATCTAACATAAAAAGATCATTCTGGTAAGTGTTTTGGACTGACTTTTTGAGATATTGATGCCCTGGTGAGAATCAATAAAAATATTTCAAACAATGAAATTCATTCATATACTCAAGTGATTTAAACGTAAATGAAACTACAGAAAATGACCCGGTATTTCCAAATTCCATACTTGAATATAATGGTGTTTCATGATGATGATAAATGAAAGTTTAAACTGTATGATAAACGAGATCAGTTCCAGAATAATATTGTTAACTAGCCTCACATGGGTGGTAATATCTCTATTGGGCATGCTTATGGCGTTTATGTGTCACATTGACTGTATTTGCTAGGGTGTGCAATGACGTTGACTTCGATTTCCTTTATATTTGATAAAGTGGTAAAACAGCGATGTTAAAAAAATGAAGTTGGAAAAATCAATTTTTAAAATATGTAGAAAAATGAGTGCCTCTTATGCAAATATTAGGTGGATTAGGAAAGTTATGGAAATGAGATTGTTAGCGAGTATTTATTGTTCTCCGCAATTTAATGGTATATGTATGGAGCAAGATACCTCTTACAGTTAAGAGTTACAAGCATCAAATTGATTTAAGCTACTCTAACTTTGAGCTAGTGCCTGTCTCAAGTCAGAAGAGAGATGGTTTCGTCCATACTAAATTTATGTCTGGTTTATGTTTATCTTGATCTAAGTAAATTTCGATTTCGACATGGCATGTTTGATGGCTGGCGATTGTAATAATGGTTGAATCCTGATTGCAAACAATTTGGTGCAGTCTCTTTGACACCATTGAAAACTGTTGTCTGCTTCTATTTGTCATGACTGTCATTAGTTTGTGGATGTTTGTTTGATGTTTCATGGCAGATGTATGGCTTGATGAATGTTCAAAACTTGTACGTAATTGGTCATGTTCGTCTTTACTTGTCATATTTCGACAGATTCTAAATTGGACTGAATTGGGTTATCGATCGTGATATGCGATGGTCACTGATTATTCAGTACAATTGCCCTGGAAATCTTCATTATGCTGACTGATTGGAATTTTTATGTCTACCAGCAGGTAGAAACCAATCTTTTCCTCAGCAGAAGTCTGGAATTTCATTTATCAGACTGTTTTCTTACAGGCAGTGGCCTTTTAGGTGAGGTATGGCGAGGTTCATATGCTGCAGTTTTCAAGACTCTCGTGGACTCAGGGTCATAAGGACATTATACCCAATCCCTATGTGGACCTGACGACTAAAACCAGTGTTTCTAGTATTCCTGTAGTGAAAAGTCTTGAAGGCTTTCAGGATGAAACGCCTCATTTGCACCAAAGATAAGTCAAAGTCAGGTGGCTTTCTGTTCTATTTCAGTAGTACCTACTTCGAAGCAACCCTTTAAGGGCGAGCAAAGGCCTCTTTTCATTCCTATTTTCCATGGGACTACTTCCGGTGCTTTGTTGCCAAGTATGGTGTCGAGTTGGATATGGAGCGGAATTTATCTCTGCCATTATGCTGGGCAGGATGGTCTCACATTTGTGTTTATGTCATTCATCCAGTCCACCTATAGGCAGTGCTAATATAATGTATTCACGTCTTTTCAATTTTAGGGTCCCCGCAGAGTCCAGCGACTCACTGCTGGTACTTAGCAATGCACCTGCAGAATCCCAAAGCAAACTTCTGCAGACTTGTTCTGTTTTCACCTGCCCCTTTTGGGCACAGTGCATTTGACTATTTAGTGTTCCTTGG
Source organism: Hermodice carunculata (assembly GCA_964020975.1). Classification (NCBI taxonomy): domain Eukaryota; kingdom Metazoa; phylum Annelida; class Polychaeta; order Eunicida; family Amphinomidae; genus Hermodice; species Hermodice carunculata. The sequence continues at coordinate 73,423,334 of OZ026628.1, read as the reverse complement.
TTATCGGTTAAACAGGCACCTGTTTGCTGTGGTGACTGGATTAATGAACACATTGACGCTCTTGTATATTGCAGATGATTAAAATGCGTTTGGAGGAAGCCTCTCTCCTCCTATGGACTGTTATGTCAGCATGGGTCATACAAAGGTTTTGCATTAGGTAGCAAAATAAAGCTTATTTCAAGATAGATTTATATTTGTAAGTGACGCATATCTAAGTGTGACGCTGGTGGCTTGGCCTGTCCCTAGTTGACTTGATTTTCCCCATTCGAGCTATAAAGAAGCAGATGTTCCTGCGGTCAACTTTAGTTGCTCAGACGCCCAGAGATGGAGACAGCATCACATGACAAATGGCAAATAAAAGGGACTGTCACCAGGTGTTCAAACTGTCTACCTTAGGAAAGTTGCAACAAAAATAGAACTATTGTTACTTACAAATGTTGATTTTAACTTGAAGAAATTACTACTTTGCAATAGTGTTTACCTTAAGCCAACTTTTATTTATGAAAATATGTTTTGTTTAGCAGGAAGACGTGGATCTCTGTAGGCTTTCACAGTCCTTCGTTTGGTGCAGGAGCCTCATTGGTAACTGTCAAACTATGTCAAAGAACAAAAGGGAGAAAAGTGGCGTCACTTCAATATTGGATCAACATGGTGCAGTTTACAGCAAAGTCTTTACTCAGTGAGCAATCACTGCTATATACGGCTGTAGAAATCATTTATGAGTGCACATGTCCTCATTGTATTTATCCAGCTGCAGTGACAGAATGGGTAGATCTTTCCTGTATGTTTGTAGCAGCCGGTCAAAATGGGATAGATAGCTTCCTGGCCACATGTGTATTTTACAATTGCGTAGTTCCAACATACCTTTAGGCCTAAGGTGAACATTCATAACTTTGGGTTTACACAGGCCAAATATTAACACACACGGGCCCCCCCATGCTAAATTGTCTGGTGCTCTCTTATCTTGGAGCTGCATGTTGGTATTTTCTGTAGACCTGTTTCTGACCTTGATATCTATAAATTTATCGATTATCAGTCATTTTCACATCTTTAGTGACAATACAAGCTAATTTTGATGTAAATTGAAGCACATTTTCCGGTGCAAACATTTTGGTCTTTGTTCCCGGAAGTGAATATTTTTGTGGTTATTCTACCTCCAGCCCTAAAGAGTTACCGGACTGTTAGGCACTAGGGGACCCATGTTTGAAACGTTAGTTACTGTACCTCCGTGGTATGTTCTTTCTTAAGTATGTTTTTGCACTGCTACACAAGTGTCACCATGAAAGTGAATAAAGAATGAAAAATTAAATAAATAGATAGATAGCTAAATGAATAAATAAATAAATAAATTAATGAACAAATAAATGAATAAATAAATAAATAAATAAATAAATAAATAAATAAATAAATAAATTAATTAATTAATTTATGAAAACATAGGAACCAGAAACGTTGATAATTTCTTATTTTTTTCAACATAGTGAACTTAATAATTATGGAATTTGTGGAAGGAGAAATATCCTTGTCATAAGACCAAGGAGATCTGTTCTCATTCAATGCTTGATAAGGGAAGTATTTTCCACTTACCTTGAATTTTATTTTAGATCAATTTGGAAGTATAAAATTCGAAGAAATGTTACCGGCTCAAGTCTAGAAAGAAAATGCTTGGAAATATAAGTGATCATAAAATATTTAAAAGTTTTATCGTATCTTATTTCAATTAGAGGTACCATTCTGCATCTGATTACAATGGTATTCTACAAATCAATTTTTTTTGGGGGGGGGGGGCGGAAATTCCGGCTCAACAGGTAAGCTTAGGTTTTAGCTTTTTGCCGACCATTTATCTTTGAGCTCATGCGATCACTCATGTCTGTCCATCTGTCCTTCTGTCCACCCTGTTGTCCATCCTATTTTTTGTCCGTCTCTCCACCTGGAAGTATGTCAGTCCGGGCAGCCGTCTGTACCCTTTGCATTTAAGTGCAATACAGTCCACAGTTTTCAGCATGGGTCAAACAGGCAGTCCTTATATGAATACATCATTGCGTGGCGCACATTTCATTATTTTTCAATCTGAGTTGAAGATCAAGGTTAAGTAGGCGGTTGGAATATAGACGTCCTCCTGCGAATTCTCTGCACCCTGCAGTCTCTGAGATTCTCATGCCCATATCACTTTTAGTACTTATAATAAAGTGTATGAAAAGCTTGGTCTATATATTTGTGGGGCTACGTACAGTATTATGTAATATATGGATGAAAATGTGATCATCTTGTGACCAGTTCATCATCCTTAATCTTTTGTAGATCATAATTAAATTTTGTGGGATTGTAAGGGGAGGACAAAATCTCGTTTGTTCATGAAACTAGTTGCGCTATCTGCATTTTGACGAAAAGAATGAGTTAAAATATTTCCAAAGATATAAAATCTGAGACTTCGAAAGAAGTTGAATTAGGAATGACAAAACTGTAGGATATAAAGATCATGTCCAATGCTATTATGTCAGTGAACTTGATCCATGTCAGCAGCCTGTAAATTTGTAAAACGAAAAGTAAGCAATTGAGCAATAATGTAATTTAGAAATCAGCACAAGAATCGCAAGACAATAGGTGTATGTATACTTACCGAGCACCCAGAGACTGTAGTTATGAGATATAGCACTGCGCGAAGCTGTACATTTATATAATCCTGTGTCGTTAAGCTGGACGTCGTATTTTGTCAAGTTGAAATCGTGAGAAATTTCAAAGCCCCAAATACCTTCAGCTGATACAGACTGGTTACAGAACCTGCCTCCGATCTTTGCCAGATGGTCTCCAGAACCGACCCTTTTCTTGATAACCTTGAACCATTTAATGTAATACGCCTTCGGACAAACTGACATTTCAGTCTGAGTAAAACACGGTATACTAAGCAAAGTATGTTCTTTAGCAGTGAGGTTCACATAGCTGCCGAGGTCCGCTGAGCCTGTAAGAGGTAGTGTGAGGTATCACAGTTCAGAATCTTTTTCAGAGTTGCGCTATCCAAGCATTAGATATTGCAGCTACGATATACATATATATATATATATATATATATATATATATATATATATATATATATATATATATATATATATGGGGGGGAACAAAAGAGAGCAATTGGCACTTGTACTGCAAACAGTTGTAAGTTTATTTAAATTTCCTTTTACCTTGAATTTACATGATATTATTATATATACTCATTTAAGTCTGTCTGTTTGGAAGGGCATAAATGGCGAAAAACAAACAAACAAACAAACAAACAAACAAAAAAAAACAAAAAAAAAAAAACAAAAAAAAAAAAAAACAAAAAACAAGCATATAATTGACCAGGGTTTATGTTGCTAAATGCCATTTTACCAGCGAAACATCAAATGCATAATGTAACCTTACCTGCAATCTGTAGCATTAAATACCATGTGATGATCCTGATAAGCTGCATTTGTGTGCTTAGAAGTACAGTGAGACTTCTGATATTGAAGGCTTTCTTTATTGCTTATCGTATTCATACGGGTACGTTGTGTCCGACTGGACCTCTACATTTAACAGTAATAATTGCTGGAAACTCCTGAACAAATGATCAAATGAGGGTATATCTAGAATAATGGATACAATATTCGCATTATTTGACCTGGTTTATTTTTCTTCATCAGGAAACATATGACATAAATTGTATATAATAAGTCAATAAGGAAATTGGATTTAATTGTTTTTTTTTTTTATTTTACATTAATACATCTAGATGTGACTTGCGATCAACCTCTCCTAACTTTAATATGATATCCACATACTGGTATTTTGATAATAATGTTATAAACGTGTACAAAACATAAATATTCCCACATGAAAACACATTGATTCTACATGGCAGAATTGAATAGCCCTTTGCAGCAACCAAGTGTCATTGAAGATGTTCAAGCTTAGCTTTGTAAGCTAGAAGGACATCCAGATTTAAAGTAAATATTGATTACAATCAGTTTTTCCGCGAGACAGATACAATATCGGTGTGTAGCAGAAATACACACTTTCTGTAACATTTTGGGGTTTTTTTTGGGGAGGGGGATTGTTTGATAGTGAAAGACTTATGATCTTGCGAATTAGGCCCAGGTAATTCAAATACAATTTTGGCCTTCGTCTGACCAAGATACATAATTCTACTGTCCTTTGCCAAGTGTCCTCAAATATGTGAAGTTTTGAAAAAAAAATAATGTAAGGCATTTTGACCTTTAGAAATACTACAGACTTTACCACCCAAGTGCACTTACAAGCCCAGCTGTGTCGAGATATATAAGTTCCCCATGTTTCAACATGTCTACATGAAGTGCTGAAAAGCTATGGCACCGAAATTCATAAAATGACTCAGTCACATTGCAAATTGGGTCACGACTCCCAACCTATCAGTTATCAAGGCACAGTATCTTACCAAATTTTATTCAAAATTCCAGAAATTGGAAGAGTAACTGCATGAATACCGAAACCGTTGAAAGAGTAGTAAAACAAGAGTAGGAGGGGGGAAAGGATCAAACAGAATTTTAACAGCTTTCACCCGCTACTTTATCATGTGACTTCTGCTGTGGGCGTAAAACACCTAACCAAAGGTATCCACTTGCTTTTGCGTGGTGCAGGTCAAACAAGGGTATTATCTGTGAAGCCAAGTTTTCTGACTGAATTTTTTGGTATGATTCTGAAATTTACTCCCCAAGTGAATCATAGTCTTTGCTATATTTTATTCGGCAATTTGGGACATGTTGCACTGATTGTTTCATCGGTCACCCGACCTCACTAGTTGCTGGACATGTTGTGGCTGAGGGACGTGACTGCACACCGGTCTGCTGAGTGCAACATATAGTTAAACACTCAGTTGCATATTATATGTCACAGGTTTTCACACTCTAACCCCATCGTTATTCAATAATTCTGTCACAACAACGCTACTTTCCCCTGTCTGCTGTTACCCAAGTAACCCATCATTGCATACTAAAATGGTACAGCCGGTGCCAAGCAATCAAGTCTAGACTGTGGCGCTTTTTTCCTCAGAGTATTTTGTTATGGGCGGCCGAATGGATTTTCCAAAATACTTATTTCCTACCTGTCTTGCAGCTAAGGACATACTTATTATGTGCGTGTATATCTCAGATATTTTCATTCCTGAAAAGGTCCACAGCATTCCAATTGTTCTAGGCGACAAAATGGCAAGTGCGTATAAGAAATCTAATATGTCTTCATTACAAATTAATGGGTATAATTAAGCAAGTTATGATCTGCAGCAAAAAGGAGATAAGTGATTCATGTAAGTGAAAGCTTTGACTGTATCGTACGAACTAATGTGCATTGAATATAATGCATGGAAATTAGTATCGGACACCCAGAAATTAAAAGGAAAATGTTATAAACCAATGAACTGATACAAGATGAATTATGCAGTAGTTTAAATAGCAGTGATTTTTATAAACCAACATATTATTACTTAAAATACTGGAAACATTAATAGTGATTTCTATGAAACAATGACCTGACATGCAGTCTTCCCAGAAGAGTACTCTGCCTAAAAGGCTCTCCAACAAAAAAAGGTACACTAATTGATAACATATTCTGGGAAATAAGTCTACTTGGGAAACTTCAACTAAAATTTTTCTGACCCCTTATATATGTTTAGAAAAACCTTGTAAGCAAGACAGAAAATCCTTGATACATGCAGATTAGAAATATGCCCCAACGGTCATAAATTATGCCTTAAAAGATCTTTTTAATTTTGACGTCGTGCCTCAGCTTGATACTAACAATGATGAACTAGCATAAAAAATAATATATAGGTGAAACATTGAGCATGTCATGTGAAACTGTAAGGTGTGAGAAATACAAGCGATATAAAACAAATGGATCACTAATAGAATCCTGATATCTATACAATTTAGAGAAAATCTGTACGAATGCCTAAGGAGGACAAATCTTAGTTTTCCTAAATTGTGGTTGAAAACAGACTACCATGGCATACTTAACACAAAGTTAAGAGCAGAAAAAAACCTGTGCATTTATTTTCGTTAAATTCAAGACTAACATTACAGCACCCTGGTGCTCCATGAGCAAAAGATTGAATTTAACAAATAAAATGGAGTCTTCCTCGGAGACCTTTCATTTGGAAAGTCAACCTTTTCATAGCAGCATCTAAGAAATCCCAGAACATAATTGCAAATTTGAAGAAACAACCTGTGTAATTGTACAGAGGATAAGAGACTGATCAAAGCCAAAATCCAATTATAATCATCAAGGTCTTTCGATTAAGTTGCTCAAACAATTCCTTTGACAAAGAGTACTACGTCTTATGTCAACCAAAGTATTAATACTGTCATCTTACTAGGTAAACGCAAGGTCGGCAAAGTGATACCGTTGTGTAAAGAGGTAAAATAAAAACCGTATTAAGGTGGAGGATGTGAAGTTAGTGTGCAGTGAGACTGGCAAGTTTGGATCAATATTACCGATTCATTATTTTCACAAGGACATTAAACATATATACTGAACCAAACAAATAACGCAACCCTTAAACTTTTTAACTTAAATATTTATTGTTACTTTCATATCAAAGAAACAAATTAGATCCATATTCTGCAGTCTTTTTGGCATAACATGTGAAAAACAAAAACTTGAAACTGTCAACGAGGGCACGACCAGCTGGCAATAAACAGGGCAACATTGATTTGTAAAGTTCACAAATTGGCATGTCCACTAATACTGTGTGTGACCACCATCAGGATCTGTAACTGCTATGCAACGTCGGCGCATTAATGACACTAGCCGCTGCACCATCTGCCGGGGTACACGATCCCACTCTTCTTGAAGAGCCTGGCAAAGCTGCTGGTGGTTGGCGGGCGCTGGATCCCGTCTCCGAACACGCTGGTCAAGGTAGTCTCAAAGATGCTCAATGGGATATCAGGTGAGAAGGCTGGCCATGGCAAAACGTTAATTCCTTCTCCTTGCAGAAAATCCATCGTCAGTCTAGCGGCATGGGGACCAGCATTGTCCTGTTGAAGCAAGTGGAGTTGGTGGTGTCTAATGAAAGGGACAGCAACAGGCTGCAGGATCTCATATCCTGTAACGGGCAATGTTAAGATTGCCTTCAATGAAGATTAGCTGGGTTTTGGCTGTGAATGAAATTCCACCCCTCACCGTCACTGATGCACCTCCAAATCGATCTGTTTCCAGCACACAGGCATCTGAGTAGCGTTCTCCTCTTTGTCGCCAAACACGTGTCCTACTATCTGCATGATACAGGGCGAAGTGGGATTCATCAATGAATAGCACATCCCTCCACTGTTGATGGGTCCAGCGAGTATGGGCAGTAGCCCATTGTCGTCGGGCTTGCCTTCTTGCCCGTGTCAAAATTTGACCCCTGTAAGGACGCCTGGCGTGTAGATGGTGTTTTTGTAGTCTATTACGGACTGTCTGGGCAGATATTCTGTTATTGGTTCTGCCAGGTGTCTGTTATGCAGTTCTAGTGGCTGGTCAAGTTCTGTTCCGCAGATGTGACACCCTGATGTGTCTGTCTTGTGCAGGTGTGGTTTCTCTTGGTCTCCCAGGACGCTGTCTATCAGCTGTGGCCCCAGTCTCCTGGAATCTTGTAGCAAGTATGGATGTAGTGGATTTGTGGACTTGCAGTCTTCTTGCCACCTCTGCTGCAGATAAACCAGCCTGTAGCATGCTAATTCCTCTCTCCCGATCTACTGTTGATAATCGACCCATAGTTCTTGGAATACTGTGCCAAATGAATCCCATGCTGCCCTTTTATTGTCCGTGAGGGGCTACACCCAACCAGTGAAGGTGCAAATGTTTTAGTCATGTGGGTAACACTGAATCCTGCAGTTGTCCTTGATTCAGCACAACCACCAAACTTTGAAAGCCTCATATCCTTGCACACAATTACGCTTGGGCTGATTTCAATGTGGCCTTTTCCTGTCCCAGAATCAAAGACTTGGCAACCTTAATTTCAGGTGTCAGAGACTTGCGTAAAATAGCCTGCTGTAGTCACTCTTGATTCATGACAATGACCCCATGGCAAGGTCAGGGTACTCGACCTTGAGGTCACACTACTTGGTGCATTATTTTAGACTGATTTAACAATGGTTCTTATATTTCTGAACTTTAAATACAGTTCCAATGTCAAAATAAACCCAAATGAAAAAGTTGCGTTATTTGTTTGGTTCAGTATATATTTTCTGATTGCTGCATATCCGTACATTTGTATCCATAGGTTGTTGTTGTTGTTTTTTCAGGGTTGGAATTTTTGTGACATTCTATAGCATTCTTTATGACTTGGTAGGATTTTCACATTTTAGGGCAGAAATCTCACAAAATTATTTTTTTGTTCAAGTTGAAATCAGAAGAAATAGAAAATACGTGTTTATGTCCAGGACCGAATTCAATGGCGAGTCCTGGAATAGCATAAAGAAAAAGTTGGTCCTAACAGGTTGTTCATTTTCTTCCTCCTAATTTTTCCAAAAGTCATGGGATGGGATCCGCTCCTCAATATCTCACTTTTCTTTTGATGTCCTTTGGTTTAAATGTAATAGGACAATTCATTTGTTTGTGAGGCTACATACAATTATTATGCCTTTATGGCTGTAATATAACATAACTCACTTCATCTGTCCTGTGTTTGTATTATTATATGAAATAAACTGGTAGTTTTATCTCTGTGATGTCATTCCAAAAAAAGCATATTTGATGGCTAAAAACTCGACTTTTGTTTCACTTGGGAACATTAAACGTAACCACTTGGTTTGTTTGGGTGTGGACTTTTCATATTTGAGAGCCAGTAAGTGGATTATGCTTATTTGTTTTACATCAATGGAGAATTTCATAGTAGTCAGAACAATGTTAGTGATTAGTCTGTACTGGCGCTTTCTTCTCTCCATGGCTAATGCTTCCCTGTTCCCTTTTAGTGTCCCTTCTCAGTGGCTCACCTGGTTTCCAGGGGTCATGGACTAATCACTGTGCAAACAATAACATGGTTCACTATCATGCCCATGCAAAAAAGTCCAGGTGGCCATCAATTCAGAAATTTTTAAGTGCAAACGAAAGTTTTGAGCTGAATTTTCTCATATAAATAAATTGTTTTTTGAGTTTTTGGGAACATAAAGTTTAAGAATTAGACTATTTAAAGTATCAAAAAAGTGATTAGAGGTTATCCAAAGGTGGTGGCTTCAGATCTTCCACCTTTAAAATATCGACCAATCTCTTTATTTCCTTAAATATAAAACGTTTTTGAAAGAGTGACCTGTCTTCAATTTTTTTTGTTTAATCAAATATCACTTAATCTATGCCAGTATGGCTGTAGGAAAATTGGGATTTCAATTTGATTATGATAGAACATTGGAAAAGAAAGTTCTGCGATGGACACCATGATAAACATAACACATATTACGACCCATTCTTTAAAATCATTGCAAATGCAATACATGTATATTTTCATTCAAACGAAACTATATTTCTACCGTAAAATTACAAATAAAAATTAGCACAACAGACTGATCACTTTTTAATATCAAGGGAAGAAATGCACAATCGTGGTAGCAGAGGTGACGTAAGTATAGTCCAGAAACCGTTAGCCACACAAAGTTGAAATGTGACATTCCCAGATTGTGAATATTGCTACCAAACACATATCCATTTTATTCTACACCCATTCTACTAACATGAAGTGTTAAAGAAGTACCAATTGGGTCCATAAGATCACACTTTTATGCGATGATGAAAACGTTCAGCAAAAATCAGAAATTCAAGAATTACCGAAACGCCAATAATCTGATTCTGATACAGCCGTGCACGGACAGCCATGTCACTTGCATTTCATCGAACACAGTTATGCACATCCACATACTTGTTACGTTACGAGACTAATGATCCACAGGTACTGAGTTCATCAATTTCATGTTATAAGACAGTGAGCATAGGTTGTCGCGAAAGGGGCCACTACCAATTCATCGTACAAAATTTTATCACGGTATTTTTTGAGGAACATTCACGTCTTTGCCAGCACACTACAAGTGAATGGCTGTGTTGGTTACTCTGGGTAATGGCACATTAATAAGCATATATTTATGTCACATGGAGCGAGTAATGAGTAAAGAATGGGAACTGGGGAATGAAAAACATGGCCTGTATTAAAGAAATTCAAACCAACAATGAGAGCAAAGTTAACAATAGCAAAAAGCAATTCAAGAATTAGGACAACATTTGCAGTCATCTTCCAATGCCAATTTGGAGATACGTATTTCACTCCTGACTTGAGACTGGCAGTGACGTATAAAAGGAAAATAGGATTTTTAACGGAGCGGGGCTACCTGACACCTGCTCAGGAGTTCGATTAAAATGCACTCAAGTGACTATATTTCTGTATCTACACTCATAAAAGTGTATATTCTCTGTTTTGTGCAAATGTGTGGGTTTTTTCCGCGTAAAAAAAGGTTGTAAGTAAAATGATGGTATAACAGAAGCGGTGCTTTTGTTAAGGGGTCTCATTTATACTTTGCAACATGCTTTCTCCAAACATGTGACAAGTGCAAGCTTATAAAAATGTGCAGAATTGTACTTTAAATAATCCAGGAAGTGATTTTTCTGGTTTTTCTTAAACATGAAAGATTTTATTTTATGAGCATTTAAAGGGTTTCTGTCAGACTCGGACAACTACTTCATTTTTGGAGCTTCAAAAGTCATAAAAAGAAATTGAATTTTTTTCATAACTGAGAATGCCTTCCTAAGTTGTATTCGTATCTTCGAAATCCCTCCCAATTTGTAAAAATTGATCAAATACTTTTTGAGCTTGGCAGTCACAAATTTTAAGATGTCAGGTAAAAGACGTTTCTGAGATATCCGCAGTGAAAGGTGAAGGGGAAGATTTGGTAGAGTAACAGGCCATAACATGAAATGCACTGGCTCCCTCACGTTGTTCTTTTGTCCACGGTATAATTGGACGTGCTGTCACAGTGTCAAAAACATTGGAATCCACCGGACATGAAGATTTTTAAAAAATTATCTTCCATAAGCTTGAGCCATTATGCGGTTACAGTTTTTTTGTCTCACATGTGAAGGGCTTAATGCTCTTTTGATCACGAGTATGACTGTGAGTTATATTGCTAAATAAGCGGGTACCTTAATAACCAAGTTTTTGTGTGCATAATGGAAAATCATACCTCATTGCACGTACCTTGGCTGGTGCTTAGGTGGATTAGCATGTCTGAACAAACACTTACTTCTGGCTTCACTTTTGACAGATGCTTAAAGTGATTAACAATTTTAGGCTTAAATTTCTCGCAAAAATATAAAGGTTACAACAAAGATACTTAGTATGATGGACGATAACGAATATCTTTTACCAAAAATGACAAAAAGTCAATTTTCATGGGATGTGATTTTCAGAGCATATCGACCTATGGCTCTGATACCTTAAACCGCTCCTTTTAATCTTTCAAACAAGGGCTGCGTTAACTATAGACTAAGGTTTTTCCTGGAAAATGGGCAAAGGAGGACATTTTTTGCCATTTGTAGAGCCTGGATTTTTTATGTGAACTGGGCTCCCTAATTCTTTAATTACGGCAGAGTTTTTTTGGTTTTTTTTCGTGAATTGGGAAATGGTTACTTTATTAATGAGGAACTGGCATCCGGGTAGTTACAAAAAAGAGAAAAAAGACAAAGAACAGGAGAGGTATAGTACTAGAGAGATTGAAAATGGTACTTGATATACGACTGCAATGACTCGTAATATGTGAATTGACCTCTCTGCAAATTGTTTTGCTTTGAAGCCAAGTTTCGTAGTTTCGTGAATGCAAGGTTTAAATTCACCTAACTTCCAAGTCCACATTGTATTTAATACAGTGGAAAGTGAAAGCTAGTAATCTACCACTGCAATCTCTTACATTCACCGCCATATACAAGAAAGCGCCAAGAATGTATTTAAGTAATGTTTCCATGATTATTAAGGTCGAAAGGCACGTCGCAGTGCATGTTTCCGTCATTTCATTATTATTTTTATCACTACTATTGGCACAAATAATCAAAGCCATATTTGTCAGTGCATGGTACAAGGGGATGGTTTTCCTTTGGAGCTGGGTATGCACTGAGCATAGTTGAAGTTGACATAATTGCCAAGGTCACATTTGAGGTTTAGCACAACAAACATATCTATCTATCTATCTATCTATCTATCTATCTATCTATCTATCTATCTATCTATCTATCTATCTATCTATCTATCTATCTGTCTGTCTGTCTGTCTGTCTGTCTGTCTGTCTGTCTGTCTGTCTGTCTGTCTGTCTGTCTGTCTGTCTGTCTGTCTGTCTGTCTGTCTGTCCGTCTAAATATATTTATGGCTCACATAGTATTTATTTCTATACTTACAGCAGGTATTTATTTTTTAATAAAGGGAAGAACCGATCACCTTTTCAAAGTAGTGGTCAAGGAGGGCATATTCAGGATAGAGGAAGATAGTTCGAGCCCAGTCACTAGTTAAGAAAAACATACGACGAACCAGGATAAGGTTTAGGGACATGACTACAGATAAACGGTATGATGGGCTTTCAAAATTATGTTTAAAATTTAATACAATCATGAACAGTCAGATAAACAATGAAAACGGTTCAGCGTTAGCCTCGAGTGCTGATTTTGGAATATGTTTTGATGGAAATTGTAACTGTCTATTCTGCAAGTCAAATTTCACAAAGAACAAAGAGTTTCACAGTAACGTTACAAACAAAAAATTCAAATTAAGGAACCCCCGATTGGAAAATTTGGTATTATCTTGTGAATCTACCAATATCATTTATTTGTTATCTTGCATCAAATGTAAAGCACAATATGTGGGCCTAACTTCTCAATCAATTAAAAAGAGATTCAGTGGTCATAAAACTACAATTAAAAGTCACAAGTTAAACACTTTTTTGTGTAACCATTTCAATTCTGCAGAACATTCACATTTGGATTGCCGGATACAAATTATTGATTACATAGAGCCAAATTTGTTAGACCAAGACAGTTATGTTAACACAAGGAAATTATTACAAATGGAAGATTTTTGGATCAAAACACTTAATTCAGCTTTTCCCTATGGACTCAATGACAGAATTTTAGGCCTCGGTGATGTTAGGAATTTGGACTTTACAACTCTTGACAGAAATCACACACCTTTTCATAACAATCAGGCTGGTATTCAAAGAAGAAGAAGAAGTCATGGACAAAGAAAATCACGGAAAAACAGGAAATGCAGGAACATGGATACAAAAGACCTTGTCCAAAATTTACTACAAGCTTTCTCCAATGGTATTGATCAATTACATACAGCTCTTAAAGCACTATCATTTCGAGACATAACAAGAATTAATGCACATTTGGGTCTTACTGATTCAGAACACACATTTCCGCAAAATTTTTGTGAAATTGTGTATGCTTACACAACAACTATTCGGAAACCAGATTCTAATAAGAAAAAATTAGATCAAATGTTTTGCAGCATTCCTTTCAAACACAAAATCATTGACTCACTAAACATTCAGTCCCTTTTCAAATGCAAAATAAAATCTCCCACCATCATTTCCTATGAATATATGGCAACAATATTGGACAAAGTATCATGAATTACAAAAAAATTCTGGCTTCAATTACTCTTGAGGATATCGCAGCAAATCAAAATTGTGACTGTATGTCTAATAGTAAATATTCTAATTTTGTTGATGCACACCACAAACATGTATTTACAGGTAACTTGGATATAATACAAAATTCAGGTTTAAAAGAAATAATGAAAAAAGGTACAAAATTTCGGATATGTCCCAAGTTGAATATTGACAGTATTTTTCAGGATACGTGTGATGCACTCGACTCCTACTGTATGAAATGGGCAAAGAAAGAATAAATGGAATTTCAGAAATTTGAAGGATGGTTATCAAACTTGAAAAGAGTCTTTAGAAATAGAATTTATCGTTACAAATCCTACATTAAGAATTTCAATACGGTTATTCTAAAACAGCCTAAAGTTTCTAAAGCCGTCAAAGAACTACAAGATAGATTTGTAGTCACTAACATAGATAAGGCAGGTAACAATTTTGGGATCATCTGCAAAAAATATTATCTGGATATTTTGAAAAAGGAACTTGGTATAAACAATATTTCAGACATAAGAGGAAATGACGTTTATAAATTACACAAACAATCCATTGATAATTTGATTGATGCACATAAAGATGAGATGAAAAGGAATTTTAAGGTAGCGGCCATATTTCGACCGCGCGTATAGAACTAGCGACTTTAACCCCTTATAACTTATTCGTTTTTGCCATTTCACCAGGAAAACTATACCTTATTTTAATGGTACAGGTGTCTAGATTTGAAAGAACCAGGTTTTGTATAAACGTGACGAGTTTTGATGGTGTCCTGAGTAATTTTCCTAGGGGGTATCAGATAGCACTTTTTGCAGCGCCTACTGGAAAAATATTCGACAATTAAGTCTAAAAACTATGCAGGATTTAAGTACTGACCAATACACAGGAACCGTTCTTACCGTTCATGACATGAATGAATATTGAAAATGTTGTTGAATTCTTTCATCGCCATCATAAAGTCTTACAATTCTGTCACTTTTAGCGCTTCAAAAGTCACGGAAGGAATAGTTAGAACGGAAAATCCCAGATACGGTTCCTAGCTTAGGTATTTACCATCCAAAATCTGTTCATTTCGATAGGATAAACCTACTGGGTTTTTTTAAATGTTGTTTACAAAATTGATTGATCTTGCGAAAATTGTTTTCTGAGTAAATCGCAATGAAAGGTAGAATGGCCCGTTTTCGTACATGATTGTCTGTAGCGGGAATACGGTTTGTTTTCTCCCGCTCAACTTTGTAGTACACATGGTACACATGCAAACCTCACATTTGATGTTTTGCTCGTAAAACGTATTGATGTTTTCTGTGTTAAAAAGCATGTTTTAAAACTCAAAGACTCCAAAGGCAGCCACGCTGTTGGTTTTACCTGGCTGGTTTCCCATGCGGCTGCCTGACTTCAAACGGGAATTGTAAGTGGATTAATCACGTGACCTGACGTGTGATAACCTTGACCCTAACAACCAGTGTTTAAATATGGCGGCTGTAAGTGAAGACCTCCGACGTGTATTTCAAATGTTTGTTTTACGGAGAAGTTCACTCAGCTGGCATGTTCTGCTCACTCACTTCTCATCACGTTGGATCAAAGAGCAAAAGGCCTTTATTTACGCCATGGTTAGTGCCATGGCCATGCAGTGTTTTGGAAAGCTTACAGCAAATTTGTCTTGTGTTTATTATTTTGGACGGAAATATTTTCCATCGTATGTACAAGGAGCAGTGTTGTAACTTGTATATCAAACAAAATTGAGTATTTTATTTTCTGATACTGTTTTGGGAGTTCGAGGAAAAAAGATTATCCATATTAGTTTTGTTAGATGCAGGGTGCTGTTCAGTTGGAGCATAGAGCAGAATGGGATGGACCACTTTGTGTTCTCTGTCAAATTTTATAGAACATTTTTGATATTGTTACCAACCAAAGATAATTGGATATTGAACATAAGTAGTAAAACTTTTCTTCAAAAGTCTCCGTCCTCATTGTCAAATTTCATGTGAAGTAATTTGACCTCCAGTTCTCTTCCATTGTTGAGTTGATAGATGCGGGGGGGGGGGGGGGTGTTGATAGACCAATTACTTTGATGTAAAAGCTGCACTGGCTATAATATTTTAGAAATGGGAAAAAGGAGACCGTTTTTCACTAAGGTATGAATAACCGTGAATATCTTGTATTTCAGTATTATAAAAAGTTTATTTACATCCAAAAGTGTTTTCATTTTTGTTGTATTTGCATTCGTTTTGACTTGAGCCAATCTGCAGTATATCATTGTATATATATATATATATAAAAGATACATATATATCTCCAATGCTAATTTTCCAGGGTAGGGCCTATTTGCCTTGGTTTGACCAGAGACATGTTTTTTTGAGGGGGGGGGGTGCTGTTTGTTGTTTTTGTAATTTTATAGCTAAGCACTTCAACACAGCATGGTCAATATTGATAAATGTCAGCATAATAGCCAGCCAATGCAAGACTTTGGATACGTCTGATTTTGGTAAATTATACGTTCTTATTGCTCACTCAATACCCCCGAAACCTACGCTTTTGATTGGGTTAATGAAAATGTCCAAGCAATAAATAATTTAAATGATTGGCATTCTATAGGCTTAAAGCATGATGATAATATTCAGTTATTTATATACTTGAAAAGGAAACAAAGAATAAAGCTTGCCCGAGTTGTGTTATCTGGTTCGCAAGCTCTCTCTCTCTCCGTTACTGTTACACTCTCGGCAATCTGACGCTGGCGTCATCCTGCTTTTGATTCTCTCTTTGTTTTTGACATAATTCTTTCCTACTTGACTCTCTAAGTCTGAAAGCAGTGACTAGGGACTATACGGTTTCTGGGTACAGTATATGAGACGACTAAGAAAGTAAGGTCAATGCCCGCACTGTTTTATTACACTGATTGATGAACGTATCAGGGGCCGGTAATCCACCTATGAGATTGCTTTCTGAGGGTAGAGTCGTATTATTGCTGAAAACACAGACCCCACCCCAGTCAAAAGTTTCAAAGAAATGTCTTACAAATGCCGGGAACCCATTAGTTTCAACATAATTTGTGACAAGTGTCCATTGTAAGGTTTTGATCACCACTGCAATGTTTTCCTGGAATGTCAACACACGAACCACGCAGACAACGAAGTGCCGCCTGAGATGAAAGGATATATCATTACAGGAACTTGGGTGCAGCATTGCATTTACTGAAATTCACCGAAAACCAATTGTGTTTACTCATCACGTAACAAACTGATCAGAACACCAGCAAACTTTTATTATTTTAATGCTCATAGTATTATTATTGCATGATGAATGCTGATTTTCGGGCAATCCACCGTTCGGCCGCCTTTGCTGTAATCTTCCGTGCCCGTCGATCGAGCCGCCATTTTGACAAAGGGCGATCGTCAAAACGGGTCATCAAGAGTTATTTTATTTCAATCATAGACCATAAGATAAACAAAAAGAACAGAGAATTTCTCGGTCGATACAGGAAGGGTTGAAGTAACATCTTTTCGTCATCATATCATGTGGCAGTGTCAATTCACTCAAGCGATGCCCCATTGTCTCATTAGTCATAGTCCACCGCATTTCCGCGTTGTCAGGGCCAGAGGCGACGACCGAGACCTATCTAAACTTGGCGATTAATTAACATAATTCAACAAACAGACTTAGCACGTGTAATTGACAGCCCAAAGTTAGTGATGTTTTTCTTCATTTTTCTCCTATAAATATTTATTTTTTTAAAGTCAATTTTGGTGAGCACAAAGTTTAGATAATGGGCTTCATGAAAATGGAAAAAAGTCATTTTATGATGAGTCACCATATTGCCGCTGCAGTCGAAATGTGGCCGCTACCTTAATATCAAAATTTCTGAAGAGGACTCCTCTATTCCACTTTTGTTCTGGATACCCAAATTACATAAAAACCCTTTTAAATCTAGATTCATAGCTGGTGCTTCAAAATGTACTACAAAGCAATTATCAAAAGAAGTAACATTGTGTTTGACTGCAATTAGGAATCATTTTCGTAAATACTGTAATGCAATTTCCAGAAACTGTGAAATAAATTGTTTTTGGAGTATTAACAATTCTTCCGAGTTTGTATCTAAAATCAAAGATGTAAAGGCAAAAAATATCAAATGTTTTGATTTTTCTACACTGTACACAAATCTACCCATAGATGAAGTCAAAAGTTCACTTTCAGAATTAATTAGCACAATGTTTAAACATAATGGTAAACCATACATAAATATTAATTCATATACAAAGAAAGCATACTGGTCACACAATAAATATTCAAAAAGTAACGTTAAATCTTACACTGTTGAAACTTTGATAGATGCTATAAAATTTCTCTTGGATAATACTTTTGTTCAATGCGGACCACTGGTTTTTCAACAAATAAAAGGCATTCCAATGGGTAGCAACTGCTCCCCTTTACTGGCAGATTTATATTTAACCTGGCTTGAATTTAAGTATATGAATAAATTGATGAAAAAGGACTTTCAAATGGCTACAAAATTATCAAACAACGCAAGATATATTGATGACATTGCTTGTGTAAATGTACAAAATTTCAATGAAATTGCTAAGGAAATTTACCCAAAAGATATCCCTTTGGAGGGTAACAATTCAGATGGTTTCAGAGATGTATTTTTGGACTTGGATATTCAGGTCACTAATGACAGGTTTTGTATTAAAGTCTATCACAAAATAGATGAGTTTAACTTTGAAGTAGTTAAATATCCTTTCCCGGACAGTAATATTTCCGATACTATTGGATAGAATACATTTTTGTCACAAATTTTGAGATTTGGTCGTATTTGTTCTAAATTTCAGGACTTTGCATCAAGAACCAAATTTATTTACAATAAACTTGAGTCAAGAGGATTCAAAGGTGTACTTTTGATCAAATATTTCTACAAATTTTGCTGTAAATATCCCGAGATGGTTAGAAAGTTTGGCTTCAATAATTTTAGAGATTTTAGACTTGCCTGTTTTGCTACTTAATTTCATCTTTTGACACCATTATGTTTAAACGTTCACCTTTCGGACATTTTAGGCTAGCTTGTTTTCTGTTAGGTAAACCCCCAGGGGCTACAGGTAGCAAGAAGCGGCCTACGACAGTTACAAGCTTGCCTAATTGTACTTGATATCTGGTTAATATTTTCATTGCATTCTTTTGACATAAATACAAAAGACTTCCATTCTTTTCTGACTTGCCCTATAATTCTACTGTTAACATCCAAAGATTATTAGAAAGTCTGGCTGCAATAATCTACAGTTTTTAGACTTGTCTGTTTTGCTACTTAACTTTATCTTTTGGCATCTTTCTGTTTGAATATTCACTATCAGTCATTTTAGGCTTACATGTTTTCTGTTAGGTAAACCCCCAGGGGCTACAGGTAGCAAGAAGCGGCCTACGACAGTTGCATGTTTGCCTAATTGTACTTAAAATCCTCTTAAGAAAAATTGTTTTGATAGCATGTTTTTGGCATAAATAATAATGACTTCAATTCTTTTCTGACATGCCTAAATGCACATTTACTCACTATTAAAAAATTACTCAAAATTGACAGTATTTTCTCAAGTGTCACAAACCTGACACATTAAGTTGACACATTGACTCAGGGTTGGCAGTTAAATAGAGCTTAATTGTTTGAGGAGTAGGTGTCATCATGGAGTTTGTTTTACATCTCTGGTACAGGATGTACATTGTTGCAGTCCTTGTTAGGATTTTCCTTGGTTTGTACAGGTGGTCTAGCTGCAACTGTTTATTTTACAATCACTGGGACTGAATATAATGCCCCAGCTTGTTTCCACTTTATTTAAACATTGGCGGATGGTTTAACTAGGAAAAGCTGTCCAGCTAGAAAGGGTACATTTTGGTTCAGGGGTAAGTCAAATTGTTCTTATCTGAACCTGTACTATGAAAATTTGGTAATTATGGTTTGTTTGACAGGTTTTCTTCTTTGATATGAAGTTCTGCATTTACAAGCAAAACTTCAAATATTTAGCTAATTCATCAATTGCCACGTTCATATTTATTCATTATTATGTGGGTTGTCTTTGCTGAATATTTAGCTTAGGCAAGGAGCCGCTACTCAGAGAGACTTGTACGGGTAAAAGGCTCCGAAACATGTTGAGTAGTTACCCGCTGAAGACCCTTTAATTTATTTGGGCTGATACAGCCTATGTCAAAATTTTACAGAGGAACGTGTGCAATATAGACAATAGCAATTCCATATATATACAGGTTAGACAGGGACAGGTTAGCTTATGGAGAGTAAAGAGTTCGAACTGCGGAATAGGATATTGACTACTAGGAAGTGGTTCTGGGCAAAAAGACACAAATACAATACCCCTATATTTTCCAAAGGAAATGTGCTTTTGTGAAATCGAAGCCGTGCTTTTTTAATTGTTCAGATGATCCATGGTTCCAGCTGAACCTATTTGCTATAAATTCTGTCATGATGTTACCCCGTAACCAGGGACCGTCCAATAGGAACACAGTATTGCCAGGTCGTAATACCAGGACAACGACCTCCCAGGATTGTTACGACCTTCCAGCCTATTTGTTCAAATAGGGAGTGATGACAGCTTTTATTTTTCAAATTGGGCTTTATTCATGTAAAAATTATATACAATAAGCATTAATTTATAATCTTTGCAAAGTGTTTTGTATATATGGGGGACTATGGATGTGTTTCTGTCAACATGGCTACTGAGAGGTTTCTCCTGGCCCTGGGTCTTCTCCACTGTGAAGTTGGCCAAATTGTGCATTTTCAGGGGAGCGACTACATTATCTCCATAATCAATGAATTGGGATTCGACACGTACCAATCAATGAATCCCGATACTGGTAACAGTACTAGGGGACATATACACGAACTCGACGACAGGACAGTCCATAGTGAAGCCCTCTTACTACTAGGCCTACTCGATGAGATTCTATGGCGCCATTGGCGGAATGGTCATGCATGGCCGACATGGACAGTCACACTGCTCCTGCAAGGTCTCGGATCAGTAACTCCTCAAGGTCGGGTCAACTGATCCACAACTTTTGATCCAATACTGAATACTGTCGCTGTGTCTATTGGATGTTAATATCACAGGAGCACAGCACCCCAAATTAAGTCCAATCATAATTTTGGATAGGAAAATACTTATGAACTGTGAGTTTTAGAAAGGCACTGGTACTCTAGAAATAATTTAAATCATGTGATAAGTTTGTGTATTTTTGGAGACATGTTTGGCACGGAACGGTCAATCATGGAGGTAAGGTACACAAATGCACCTGTAAGAAAATCTTATCACGTGACCCTCTACTTTCTTGGTTTTAACTTGCCGCTACCGATACAAACTTGAAGTAAAATGCAACGGAAGGTGTGGTTTTACGTTTCAAATAGGGGATTTAAGCCACCGAATGTCGCTATTTTAACACGTAAATGCATTAGTCCCAGGTTACTGGTCCAAGACCTACAAATCCATCTGCCCCTCCATCTATACAGGCGGAATAAATTACACGTCCAAGTGACGAAGAATTGAACCATATTGCTGGACAATGTACAGCAAAGTCGACCGACTGGCAAAATGCTTGGGGAGTAAAGCAGTCCACCTTCATATTTACATGCTTGCCACGCCATCTCTGTCAAACTGTCGATAATTCCATAGCCTTGACCTTGTAAATCGTATTCAAAAGTCACATTAAGGTCATGTCCTCCTTTCAATTTTGTTCACAATAAAATACTCCAGTGCTCCTTGTGGACATCTGCTTATTCTCTGCTCATAATTAAGTGCTATAGTGGCGAAGTACATCCTTAAAGTTTACATGTTCCATGTGGAATCGCCACGATGCTGGAGTTGTGAATAGTTACGTTGCCATGCACCGCGTACTTGTTCCCGAGGCAGTTCTTTCGAAAATAGCCGCTAGATGGCAGTAATCCTCATATGAAGACTGATGGTTCTGGACCTGATCTTGATTTAAGTTGTTGTGCGAGTGTGATATGTTTTACAGTCTTTTAGGCTGTTCATCATGATAGAAAAGTGATTATACCTTCAACTCAGGGTTTGTGCCTGTACCCTGACCCGGCCACCACCACTACACCAGTACTACACCCGAGCCGAAGGTATCTGGAACTTAAGCAGTTTAAGCAGCAGTGCATATATATATATATATACAGACACACACAAAGGAATAGGTCCTACAACCGGTTTGTTGGTTATGCCCATTGTCTGCCGGTCAATTGCTCTCCTAATACCGGACTATGGGCAGTATATACCAAGTATAGATTACCACATTCTTTCTGGGCATTTATAGCTTCCCATAATATCTGGACATATTTGCCAATTTGTAAATCATTTCCGAAACCCCTAGGTAGCATATTGAATTTAAGGCAGACATGGTTTATGGGCAGTTTTCAACTGCCCATAAACATAAGACACAACTATATATATATATATATATATATATATATATATATATATATACTACATTTTGGGAGTTTCTGTACCTGCAATGATTTACCAATGCTATCAACACATCACAAAGTGACAAACATCATGGCATACAACAAATAAATTTTGGCCGGAAAGTGCGGGCTTACTTACCCAATATTTCTTTGAGGAATGTTGAAGTTCTTGATAAGGACTGCGCTTATGTTCCAAAAGCTGGGCAGGAATGCAAGACACTTTGGTCCACATGTCATAAAAATAAAATCACTGTCATAACTTCAGCATATTTCCTCTCTATTGAAATCATAACCCCCTTGATTCAAGTCCTGTGAATTGCTGCGGTGATTCCAGATTCAAACTCCTCTCAACCGGCCCTTTCATTTAACCCTTTCCCAATCAAATTACCCCTAAGCACCCACTGGTAAATTGACGTCCATCTCAATCTTTTCACATGAAATTCCCATACACATAAAACATTTTCTGCTGATAATTTTAGATGATGCATATAATGATAGCATGTCCCAGGTCAGCAGCTTTCCTTTGCATGAGTTGGCCACAGTGTACCCGGCCCATGCGACTGAGAGCTGTTGACTCAATCTTATGTCAACCACGAAAGGCTGAAGTAACAGTAGGCTTGTACTTCAAGCTCAAGAGGGAAGGACGGTCCTTGTCAACAGCCTGTCTTGAAGCACTTTGAGTGTAATATATTGGAAGTATGTTGAGGAAAGCTGTTGATAGAGTCTTGAGTCAGCACAGAGAGAGTCAAGTCTAATAAAGTCACCACTTTTTAAATGCACTTGGACTGGAGCTCTGCATCCAAACCAGGCCATGGAGCGCTGGTCAAAAGCTGAAAGATGGACCACCCAAAATTAACACAACATTTCTAAAACCTTTAACCTGCAGACCCCAAAATTAATTGGGGTCATCCACTGAAAAAGGCAATTTCTTTTACCACTTGCAAGCTTGAGGCCAAGAGGGGCCTTGCAGAAGTCATACATATATATATATATGCTGAACGGTTGGCGGAGATGCAACACGCTTGCCTTCTACCACTGCGGCTAGAGTTCGATTCACTGCTGGGGATGCAAGTGGAACGAGTTGCTAGGACTCTGACTGTGCACGGTTGTTTTTCTCTGAGTCATTTGGTTTCCTCCACCAAAACAATTGGGTAGGAAAGTATGCGCCAACATCTGTGTTATGGTGAGTGAATAATGTAGGCTTGGCCGGCTTCACAATCTATGGGGCTATAGTTTTTTTCAAGTCCTGCACTAAGGTTTGTTTTGTTAAAAAAAATGTGGTAAATTGAATACAATTAAAAGGATGCCAGGCAGGTTCAGAGTTTGTAGACTGCTATCAGAGAGTGAAGCCTTGGTTCCAGCGAGAAACAGTTGTTCAGTCGACAGATACCTGGTCGCTCTGTACATCTTCAGTGAAAACAGAGACACCACTATATAATCCTCTTATCACCCAAATTCAATGATAAAGATTTCATGTTTAATGAACATTCCAGAGACCCACCTGTATTTGTTTAACGCTTATCATTGGCTTCCTACTGATTATTTATATTTGATAAAATACTGAGAAAGTTTACTAATGCACACCTGCATAAACAAACCAAATCACCTGATACAATTGAACATTACCCCACTTTTGTGGGGCAATAATTCCATATCTATTTTTAGACCCCGGTGGGACGATAATTCCATATCTAATTTTAGATCCAGGTGGGGCAATAATAGTTGGGGCGAAACTGGGGGGGGGGGGGGGGTGGACTAATGTTAGGAACTAAATGGATATCGAAGTTTCCTTGGGAAAACCCCACAAGACTGAAATTTAAATTATGGACACACAAAGTGAGGATCAAATTCATTATTTAGACCTGTCTATTTTTCGTGCTTCCAAGCTCAAGGAGAACAAGGTTATTGACGACCAAGTAAGAAGTGCTATTATTTAATGGTGTCTTCAGGATGTTACAAAATAGCATCTTCATGTCTGTTACCGTAAATTCTCTTATTGTAGCTGCGGCTTGTATTAGAATACATTGTTTTGTTTTCCAAATTGAAGATGATGAAGTCAGGATGCATCTTCTAATAGACAGTTTTACGCGCACCATGACCTTACGAGTTCTTGTGGTAGCTTCATACACCAAGAGGACAAAAAAGTACTGAATTTTACCTTTCTGTACTGACTTGTCCTTTTTTCCCCTTAATTGTACTGACTTGTACTGAACCAACAATGGTCAGTAGAAGTCAGTACTTTCACTTGTACTGAAATGTACTGGAATGTACTGAGTCAGTACAAGTAAGAACTTTTCAGACATAATGAGAGCTTGCCTGGGCTCATTGTTTCTGTCAGTACAAATCTAGAACAAGTAAGAACCAGCAGACATACTTCAAAGGCTTGGCTCACAGCAGGGCTCTTTTAATTGACAGGGGCCCTAAACATACCCTCTCCTGCAGTAAGAACATATTCAGCACTTGTTGGAGTGAAATCAGCACAAACCAAGAACATAAAGCTTACTTGTCTCTTTCTTTCATTTCTTTCTTTCTTTCTTTCTTTCTTTCTTTCTTTCTTTCTTTCTTTCTTTCTTTCCTTCTTTCTTTCTTTCACTCTCTCTGTGTCTCTCTCTTTATTGAGTGAAATCAGCATAATGCAAGAACATAAAATTTACTTGTGTAAAAACTAGCTTCTCTGTCTCTCTGTCTCTCTCTCTCTCTCTTTATTGAGTGAAAGCAGCACAAAGCAAGAACATAAAATTTACTTGTGTAAAAAAACTAGCTTCTTTCTTTCTTTCGTTCTTTCTTTCTTTCTTTCCCTCTCGAGTGAAATCAGCACAAAGCAAGAACATAAAATTTATTTGTGTAAAAAATAAGCTTCTTTCTTTCTTTCTTTCTTTCTTTCTTTCTTTCTTTCTTTCTATTTTTCTTTCTTTCTGTCTTTCTCTTCCTTTCTTTCTCTCACTCTCTCTCTCTTTATTGAGTGAAAACAGCACAATGCAAGAACATAAATTTACTTGTGTAAAAACTAGCTTCTTTCTGTCTCTTTCTCTCTCTCTCTCTCTGTCGCTCTCTCTCTCTCTCTCTCCCTTTCTTTATTGAGTGAAATCATCGCAAAGCAAGAACATAAAATTTACTGGTGTAAAAAACAGCTTCTTTCCATCTTCCTTTCTTATTTTCTTTCTTTCTGAGAAAGTGCTCCACCACCAGGTAAAATTATGAGGTTTCCAGCACACACACACACACACACACACACACACACACACACACACACACACATAAATACAAGCTAAACGATAAAATCATATGTGGACTTGTAAATGTGTTTAGCTTGCAATTCTTAAATATACTCTAATGGCCAGTTGCAGACGTCTGAGTTAACCCGTGGTCATAATAACCAAGTGTTAACCTATGGTTAAGTGAAATGTTGGGTTGCACACCTCGGTGTCATTGCTGACTGTGAGTTAAACTTGTGGTCAACCCTGACCAAGACCTGGGCCTTGATTAACTGCTGGTTTTACTTGGCTTTTTGTTTTGGTATTACATATACCTCTTTCCCCTTATTCTCAGCAGTTAGGGAGTGGTTTACACTTTGCAGTGGAGGGTGAATAGAGCACACAACTAACATGGCTGCATATCTAAATGCTTCTCGATCGTGTCGAAACTGTAGAGAGGATTTTGAGGAGAACTCCAGTCATTCAGGACAGGAGCAATCCATTTGAAAAGTATGACGACGCTAGGTTTATGTTCAGATTTTATCTTCCTAAGCATGTGGTTCTGAAGATACTTGATTTGATAGAAGCCAGACTTCAACCCACACAGACAAAGGTGGCGTCTGTGTCTCCAATTCTGCAACTGTTGATAACACTACAGTTTTATTCTAGAGGAACATTTCTGAGGAATGGTGGAGATTTATTTGGCGTCCACACCAGCATGGTTAGCAGGATAATGCCTGTTTTTGCAGCAGAGCACTAGCATCATTTTACCGCCAATTCATATTTTTCCACAGGGAAAAGAAGTTGGCATGATTCAGGAACAGTTTTATGCCATAGCAGGTTTACCTGGCATTGTGGGTGCCATTGGTTGTTCTCATGTTCATATTCGATCTCCAAGGGGTGAGAATGCAGAACTTTTCCGCAACCCAAAAGGATTTTTTTCAATAAATGTCCAAGCTATAGGGGATGCCGAGCTGAAAATTCGAAACCTTGTGGTACGGTGGCCTGGAAGTGCCCACGACAGCCGTATTTTTTATAATAGTGAAGTTTGTGCAAACTTTGAAAACGGAAAAATACATGGCATTTTGTTGGGGGACAATGGGTATCCTCTTCACCCATATCTAATGACCCCCTCCTCAACCCAGCAACGAGAGCAGAGAGAGGATACAATTATGCCCATTGCCGTACCAGAGTTAAGATTGAAAATCTGTTTGGGGTGATGAAAAGACGATTTCCCTGTCTTTCCCGCACATTGGGGTTAAAGCTGGAAACTACCCTGGCTGAAATTGTTGCATGCGGTGTGCTTCATAATATAGCCAGGCAGCATGGGCTCATCGAATTAGATGCAAATGAGCAGCAGGATAACATCCATATAGCTGTACATGCAGCTCAGAACCAAAACCAGGGAAGGCAACCTCAAAGGGCGAGGCTGATAGCCCTATTTGAACAGACAATGGCCAAAAGGTAACTTTGAGAAGACTTCATTTTTCAATATGTTTAACTCATTGACACCTACGGACATATTTTCTTGCTAAAATCTGAAAATGACTACTAATTCTATTTTGCTAAATTAGGGATTATTTTTGGACGAAACTTGTATGGAAGATCTTGCAAAATTATATGCCCATGGTCAACAGCTTTCCTTGGCTCGCTCTGATCGCATTGCATCCAGAGCACGCCAAGGAAAGCCGTTGACTCAGTCCCACTTCAGGGGCCAATGAGTTAAATTCAACAATAAGCTTATCATATTTAGGAAGTTATGGAGAAAATGAAATTAACAAAAAGATTAATCTCCATCAATTTCTTTAATTTTCCAGAACTCATTGCACTGTCAATTCAGTGAATGGTAGTATAAATGACCACTTTATGTTCCAATCCTGGATATATATATATTTTACATTACTGTGATATATTAAATGGCTGCCATAGTTCAGTTCAGTTACGCTTTGCCATGCTTTTTCTTTCTTTTGAATCATACACCCATCATTCTTCTTGTTCTCAATGTCTTTTTGTTCTTCCACGAGCTCTGCCAGTATCTCCTTTTCCAATGGCGTAAAGTTCACTTTACTTTTTCCAGTCATAATGTGGACACAATTTTTCTGCTACTGTCTTATCCCTGCAACCATGCAAGTCCTGTGTATCTATGAAACCACACATGTTGAACAGGTGCCTTTGATTGTACAGAAAAGTGGCCACGTTTATTTGAGGCATGTGAATGTGGATTCAACCTGTGGTTGAGTAACCTGTACTTGACTCAACCGTCTGGAAACCAATCTTTCGCCATTCAACCAGGAGTTAACTCCTAGTTAACCTGTGGTTTCATGACCTGGAGTAACCTATTTTGACCATGAGTTTACTCTTGGGTTAACACCGACGTGTGCAACTGGCCATTAGTCTATTTAGGAGCAATGCATGCATGTGCAGCATGTACATCAAACCAGAAAAATGTGTGATCTCAGATTTTTATGTCAATAAAATGTTAAAAATCTTGGAATCTTGGTCTGTGACCAGGATGTATTTGATGTATGCATTGCTGTCGGTTACAACATAAGTGCTGATACTTGAGACAGTGATTTACATAAGGTTGGTTTCATGACTCCATCCACACCATATACCACATGGTTTTCACTTTAGTTGACCATGGACAGTGTACTACCCCCTATCAGGGAAGTGCTACAGCACTTCCCTGCCCCCACTGACCGTATTGGCCCCATCACCTGGTTGAGGCAGCTTTTGACCAGCTCGATCAACACCAACAATACAACAACACAACCAATGACCCAGTTTACCATTTACACCTACATGCAATTAACAGTGGTTGACTTGTTTACACAGTGGCCCAACTTGTAGTAAAAGATCACAATTGGGACTCAGATATATACTGGATAGACTGTATAGCGAAGGGCAGGTGGGCTGGCGGGGGGGGGGTGTCCCAGTACACCAGCACAGGAAATAATTTTGCCATAATAGAGTGTAGAAAATAATAAGAGTATTCCAAAATAATGGCAAGTATGAACATATATGATGATCAGAAAAACAGAAACTAGAAAAGAGTCCACAGGACATGGATGCCCGCACCTGTCATTGCCCCCATCAGCATTGGAAGAATATGGCATGTAACTGGTGAAAGACCTCAAATATTTTTTGAGATACATGTGGCACAAATGTGACAAGTCTAACGTCAAATCAATATTTGCCCTAAGTTAATGAATTAACACAAGATAATTAATCCAATGGAGAAACAAAACCCCAGGTGCACACTTTCATATATTGATAGGTGTTACCACAAAGTTTCATGGTTGTACCTCAAATGCCTTTTGGAGATATAGGGGACACAAATGTGACAATTTTAAATGTTGGATGGATGAATGTATAGACAGACAAGGGCAAAGCTATTATTTGATCATGAAAAACAAGATTACACAAAGGATAATGTACAACAGGTACTGGCCAGGAGACTCTCATTAAGGCTATTAAAGCCGCCAGCATGAGAGCCACCTTAAAAACACTATGTGATATACAATATCACTATTTTATCTATCAAGAATGGATGCAGCGGTTTTTAAATTATTTCAATATATAAATAGTTATGTAATTATAAATCATTACTTTTGCTGTAAAAAAACATTCATTTGTTTGCAGGTTCTGTGATAGTTAT
This sequence comes from Hermodice carunculata, assembly GCA_964020975.1. NCBI lineage: Eukaryota > Metazoa > Annelida > Polychaeta > Eunicida > Amphinomidae > Hermodice > Hermodice carunculata. The sequence goes on along the minus strand of OZ026628.1, from coordinate 73,394,366 downwards.
CGAAGTATTAGTTGTGTACCGGACCCACCCTCATACAGTACATGTATTTGGCTGCGATACCAGACCCAGTAAGGTCTCTCACAGCATTGGATAGAATACCCGATCCAGCTCGCCATGTAAACTGTTTGCGGTACTGGGCCCAGCTTTGCAGTCACTTAAAGAACCAAAACCGGACACCGTTCAGTAGCCACGTCCTTAAAATTATGCAAATTAGGGACAATGAGAATTATAAAACCTCCGTATCTTTCAAACTCTTGCAGACAGACACAAGTTTTCAATGTGCATCTGTAAGCTTGTGGTATAATGGACAGTGAATGAAAGTTGTACAGTTTTAAATTATGCAAATTAGGGGCACCAATAAATTTAAAAGTTGAATATGTCCACAAGTTGCATGTATTTCACAGAGACGCCATTTCCATCTTCAATTTATAGGTTTGTGGCAAAATTGCATCCGGTGAACCATGCACCAAAGTTGCAGGATTTTTATTTATGCAAATTAGATGAATATGAAAAACTTTTATCTTTGAATAGCTTTAAAACTATTATAGATACAGGTCCCATTCCAATTTCAATTGATGGATTTGTGACATTTACGCATCCAATGAACCAATATCCAAAATTTAAAATTTTACTTTATGCAAATTAGGTCAATTTAAATATTGAATAACGTCCGACTATTATAGATACAGGTGCCAATCCATCATCAATTAACAATTTGGTGACATAGTTGCATCCAATGAACCATGAACCAAAGTTGCACAATTTTAATGTATGCAAATAAGGTGAATACATGAAGTTGAAATTGTGAAAAGTTTCAAAACTATTATACATGGAAGTGCTATTCCCACTTCAATTAGTGGGCTTGTGACATAACCACAGCCAATGATTCATGAACCAAAGCTGGAGAATTTTAATTTATGCAAGTTAAGTGATCACACAAAAATTAAAACTTGAATAGCTTCAAAACTATTATAGATTGTGGTGTCCTTCAAACTTCAGTTTATAAGTTTGTGATATGGCCACATCCAATGAACCAAGAAAAAAAGTTACAAGTACCATTCTAATTTATGCAAATTAGGCTAATACAAAATTTAGATTATGTTGAACTAAAGCAGCGTTGCATTTTAAACTGTTCTCCTTTTAGAGGCACCCAGACAGACTTGCTGTGAAGCAAATATTCTCTTCTAGTTGCTGTTTATTTCAATGTGGTTTTTATGAAATTGCCTGTCTAGTAGACCTGGGGCCTTTGACTGATTGCATGACCGTGGCCCACTGACAGGCCACCAGCTACAAAAAGCCCCTGAGAGTCAGTTAAGCAGGCAATCATATCAAAAGTTACATGCTGAATAATGTAACAGTACATAGTACCTGCTATTGAAGACCACCGTTCAGCCAGTCAAAAGTGGTCACATATAACAGGTGGTCTTAAATTGCAGGTAAATTTAGAAAAAGAAATTAGACTGTTGTGCTATAAGAAACGTCCCAAGTCACGTGGTCTCTCACAACAGTGGTATTAAGTTGAAGTTCTGCATCTCTGAGATCAGGATTTGTACAGTCTTGGTCTCAATTTAATTTGAGAGAGAGAGAGATTTCACAGGGTGTTCTAAATGTTTTAAAGTGCATGACACTAGCCACAAAGTTGTGGGCACCCAAACTTTAACCCAGGTGAGCAATATAAATAATCGTATCGCACCTTGTATTGAGTACAAGGCTGAGTAGCTAGCACTGCCCTGGAAGCAGAGGGTAAAGTGTGCCGAGTGTCGGCTTATTTTGAACACCACGGGATACCAGTCTTAATAAGAGTCTGTTTAAAAGCAATACAAGCATGAGACCAAACCAGAAAAATATGTGGTCTTATATTTTGTGTCAATAAAATGTTGAAAATCTTGAAATCCTGGGTCTCTGACCCGGATGTATTTGATGTATGCATTGCAGTCATTTACAACATAAGTGCTGATAATTGAGACAGTGATTTACATAAGGTTGGTTTCATGACCCCATCCACACCATATACCACATGGTTTTCAATTTAGTTGACCTTGCACAATACCCCACCCCCTACCATGGAGGTATCATACAATACATCCATGCCCCTACTGGCTGTATTAATTAATAAACTTGAGGGGGTGGTATACTATGCATGGTCAACTAAAATGAAAACTATGTGGTATGAGGTGTGGATGGAATCATGGAAACAACCTTATGTAAATTACTGTCTCAATTCCAGGTGCTAGTGTACATATTTAGTAATTTACTGTTTTATGTATTACATCTTATGTGTTGTGACAAATAGGTCAGTCATGATCTTTACAGTTAATATAAGATACGAATTACTTACTTAATTATCAGCACTGAGTTGTAACTGACTGCAATGCATACATCAAATACTTCCTGGTCAGAGACCACGATTTTCACTGTGTGTATGTATGTATGTGTATATATATATATATATATATATATATATATATATATATATATATATATATATATTTACATATATATATATACATATATATATATATATATACATATATATATACATATATATATATATATATATATATATATATATATATATATATATATATATATATATATATATATATATATATGCTGGAGACCTCATAACTTTAACTGCCGGTGGAGCACTTACACAACATTCTAGTACATTTGGGGTTGCTGGGATGATATATATATATATATGCGTGTATGTCTGGGGGTGGGGGTGCACGTAGAGAATGTAGGGGCCTAGGTGGTCAGGCCATAACGACTATTCTTATGTGCGGTCTCGAGTGTTTGGTAATAAATCAATCAAGCAAGCAAGCAAGCAAGCAAGCAAGCAAGCAAGAGAAAGAAAGAAAGAAGGAAAGAAAGAAAGAAAAAGAAAGCAAGAGAATGAAAGAAAGGAAGGAAGAAAGAGAGAAAGAAAGAAAGAAAGAAAGAAAGAAAGACAGAAAGAAAGAAAGAAAGAAAGAAAGAAAGAAAGAAAGAAAGAAAGAAAGAAAGAAAGAAAGAAAGAAAGAAAGAAAGAAAGAGAGAAGCTAGTTTTTACACAAGTAAATTTTATGTTCTTGCTTTGTGCTGATTTCGCTCAATGAAGAGAGAGAAAGAAAGAAAAAAGAAAGAAAGAAAGAAATGAAAGAAAGAGACAAGTAAGCTTAATGTACTTGCTTTGTGCTGATTTCACTCCAACAAGTGCTGAATATGTTCTGACTGCAGGACAGGGTATTTTTAGGGGCCCCTGTCAATTGAAAGAGCCCTGCTGTGAGCCAAGTCTTTGAAGTATGTCTGCTGGTTCTTACTTGTTCTAGATTTGTACTGACAGAAACAATGAGCCCAGGCAAGCTCTCATTATGTCTGAAAAGTTCTTACTATGGCCTGAAGTAAGTGATGTGTATTACAGTCGTCCAATGTCGAGTCAGTCTAGCTATTGCTTTCTTTCAGCGTTGAAGTACATGTATAATCAAACGGTCAAAAGGACCTGTGTAAGTCATATTTACCATGTCTGCCTGCCTGTCTTTCTCTATGTAATGTGTGGTTATGATGATTGTGCTGTTCCCTGCTTGAGATATTGTTATTAGCTTCTCCCATATCCTGTGGTAGAAAAGTATATGCATGTGAAAATCTGATTAAGATTTCTGCATGGCACAACAATTTGCAGTGGCAACGGTCCACAAAATTCTTCGCAGACCAATATTTACGTTGCACAGAAAGACTCAAGCTCCATGTTGTGGCTACTTCACTAGGGTCTGTCCTTGGGTAACAAGGTGAGAGTTTAAGCTTTGGAAAAGTGACTCACTTTCTAATTGTTCTGGTGTGATCACCATGGTAACAGCCTGCAGTACACTAGGGACCAGAGGCTGCCACAGGCCAAGCTAATAATGACCAACTTCTCGATTGATGTCTCAGTCAAGGGGGAGTTCACAGCATAGTAGTATGTGCCTTACTATAAATAAAATCCTGTCAAGGAAGACCAGACCAAGTGTAGAGAGATAGCACAGTAGTTGGTCTGCCTCGGAGGTTAATATTTATGAGGCAAAACTCAAAACTTGAAATCAACTGAAATCCTGTTGGACATATGGTAAACATGCTTATCTTATGCTGAATGCACTAGTTTTTACGGTAGTTTTATTTTCACAATAAGCATAGTAGACAATGTCTGTAAAACTGGCAATTACTGAACATTGCAGGCATTTTGATAGACCTAGATACGGTAGTTTCAAATAGTCGTTGCCTGAAGTCCCATCACATTATTACTCTCACTCCCTTGATTTAGAACTGAGCTACCACTGAGACAACAGCTTTCTTTGGTGTGCGTTGGGCATTATATGCCCAATTCACATCAACGGAAGCTGTTGACCAGACACATGTTGTGTGGACAGGTCTTATCTATAATTTGAGGCAAGCACATTAATTTCCCACCACAATTGCATAATACCCGGTTGTATTTGTAACCATAGTCTCGCTCACCAGATATGGGGTGCTGCGGGGGGGGGGGGGATATTACGAACATTTTGGAAACTAGAGAAAACTTAATACAGGTAGATGCATCTTGTAACGAATTAAGGAAGGACTAAATGAAAATAACTTTGGTATTTGGAAACTTAAATTTATCAGAAACGCACTGATTTTGTGAGAAAGAGACACATCTAGCCCTGTCTGCGACAGTGATATGCCCGTGTGTCTTCCGCAAGTGACAGGCACAAGCCTCATGCTTTTTGGCAGGGAATAAGTATGCATGCTTCATGTTCTCATTAACTTTGATTTGCATTACTGATGAAATTAGTCATAAACAGTTAATCAGATGGCACCTCATCACTAGCTGGCTTTTGCTGAGTCCAGAAAGGGGGGGGGGGGTAACATGATTGACTCAGCATGATTGCATAGTCATGAGAAAATTAAGTGTATGCACACTGCACCCCATCAGTAGCTTGCAGATGGAGTTTTAAAATGCATGAAAGCTGGGGAAAATATTAATGTCTACAGTATGTTTTGATTGATTGTGCCTGCATTGTTGCCTCCAAGGCAGACCAAGTTCTGTGTTATTTTATACGACACTAGTAGAGCAGATTACACAGAGTTTGCACCTGATCTAGAGGAAACCTGCTTTGACAAGAACATTGTGTTGAGATTCCTTATGGCAATCTTGTTATCACATCTTAATGTGTGAGAGCAGCGTTATGCAGTATAGTAATATGGATATAGTTAACACACGTGGGACAGCCAAAGAGTACTTAGTGTGGATAGATCCTCAACAAAGACAATTTAATTAACATTTAAGAAGAAAAGTAAATTATAAAAAGGTGTGGATAACTGCATAGTGTTCACAGTGTCAAGGTGCCATCTAGAGCAGGTTGTACTGTACAGGGCCTAACAAAGGCAAAACTGACTTCATTTGACCCTGAAGCTGTAGAGTCTTTGCTTAGGGGTCGGAGTGCCTAATACAAAATAACTGTCTGACAAAAAATTGATAGTCCAAAAGATTGATAGTCCAAAGCCATACTACTTTTTAATTTGGGCAGAGTCCTTTCTGATATATATATATATATATATATATATATATATATATATATATATATATATATATATATATATATATACATATATATATATATATGCACACATATACATAATAGTTTACCGTATATGGGCACTTCCGGTTACAGGTACTCTTCCGGTTATCGGCACTCTGCCGGCTCTTGGTAATGTGCCGAACGAAATGGTTATTATAGCACTTTCTCATGACTTTAATATGGCGCCCCGAATTGTCTGGCCCATATTATATTTATACACATGCTTATAAAATACGCAAAGTACCCGGGTATGCAACTAATTACCCCGTAATATTGGAGAGGCTTTCATTGTCAGTTTCGAAACATCGGGCCTTCGGAGCAGTGTTCCTTTGGAACAGTTGGCCTTTTTCTGATTTGAATTCGGAACATGGGACCTTTAGAATACTCGCCCTATGGAATACTAAACTCTAACCCAACAGCCCATGTTCTGTGCACAGAAAACTCGACCAACAACAAACTTGCTCCGCGCATGTCCCGCGTGGGGAAATTCCAACAAGAAAGATACATGCATCCTCTCAGGTAACAAATACCTGCAGCACGTGCGCAGAAATCACTTAGAACTTATCTTAGGTGGCCGTACAGATGGTCTGTCTACCAGTGCCCATGCATGCAATGGCTTCCATTGCCAAAAGCAGACGAAACTCGGCACTCCGTCTCACCGACGTTTGAGGTGTCCAAATGGTTTTGGGCTTCAATTTCCCCGTCTGGGGAACCACTGTCGCATCTGCTGCTTACCACACGCAAACTGACAAACGATCCCAGGGGTAAACCTGTAAATATATCCTCAAGTGTCAGGTTATTTTATGAAACATATCATGTTAAATTTCAGCTACTGTCCTCTGATGTGGCATGTTTTTAGTTCCTCAAACGAAGAGAGGGTGAAAACAATCCAGTATCTGGCATTGAATTTGGTTTTTGGCACACAACGAAGGAAGTTTTTTTTTTAATTATCGAAGAGTATGGTTGCCTACTTGCTAGAGCGGGTATTGTAGGCATACCCCTTAGTCCTACAACTCACAGACTACGTGCTATCGCTCTTCAAGTGTTCAAATCTGTACATAAGCTTGGACCAACATACTTGCGTAGTATTTTTAAACCTACAATGAACTTATATTCTCAAAGGGACATAAGCTCAGTAATCCTCCCAGAGTAAACGCACCTATGTTTGGCCAACGCAGTTTGGCTTTTTAGTGGGGCGAAACTCTGGAATGATCTTCCGAATCAATAGGTTTATGAAGACAGCATAGACCTCAATGAGTTCAAGAGACTCATAACCAGCAAATGTCCTTTTTACTTCAACTGACATGTCAGTCAGCTACGTTTTTGTGAGGGTCTGTCGTCCGTCTGTCTGTCGTCTCTCCACAATTTACATATTCGACTT